>JAQIWA010000604.1:0-28162 GCA_034693305.1 Eueremaeus valkanovi
TATCATTAGTAATACAGATATCATTAATCGAATATTTATCGCATTTGATATTTTAATCATTATTTGCGTCATTAAAAAAATGTGGATAGGGTTTAATTGAGCATGGTAATAAGTCGAGAAAAATACTGAATATTTGCAACTGGGAGATAATTTTAACGAGAGTAACTGAAATTAGTTCCAGTTGATATACGAATTAGTATATAAATATTAATATATACTGTAATAAAATATAAATGATCTTTCTACTTGATATTTTAATTTCAACAAGTATAAGCAAGGCTTTAATTGCAGCAAGGGGGTTTAGTAGTAAAATGTCCTAATGTGAAAATTGAGAGGTCAAATCCGAAAAGTTTAGGGTTATTTTCTCAATTTAAAAATTCGCTTTGTTTTGATTTTTTAGCTTGCTTATCCATAAATTTCAAATACAAGTGTATGAAACATCAACAATGATTGTATTCTATTTACCCTCGGTATTGATGAAATTCAAACATAAATATACTGTCATTTTGAACAATGTTATAATTTCACAGAACAGTCGTTAGAATTGTTATTATTTATTGAAAATTTATAATAGAAATGTCGTCAACGGATGAACACATTTGGTTCAGTCAAAGCAAAACTTTATTTATTGTAATAATATTAGTCGACATTACATTCAATTTGGCGGAACTCATATACGGATATAGAACCGAAGATGGTTTGGAAATAGACCGGGTCAGGCAGAAGCTATTCGCTAATCCAGTTCTAAAACAAAGTAATCGTAAAGATATTCTAAACTCAAAACTGGTTTTAATTGGTTTGGATTTGTTTGGATTATTCGCAACCAATTGCTATTCATTATATTCTGTGCCGTTATATCTGATTGTATGCACAGATATGTACCAAGAACACTTTATGATCTCTTTCAACAGTATATTCTATATGAGTCAGCAGTGGAAGGAATTCATTGGACTTGAGATAAACGAATATCCAATTGAGGGTCGGATCAAATATATGTCTCGAATACGTTGTGATGTTTTCCTATTAATCCTATACTTATCGTCTGTTTTATACTATTCTATGCTTTTGGTCAAAAGTTTTAGCAAAACTAAAGCTATTTTATTGTTTATATCGTTCCTCATATCGATTGCCATAACCAACCTATTCTTCTTCCGGCACCACACGAGGCAATGGATTCTATACCAATTGGAACCTCCAGTTCGTGAACCCCTTCCAGGAGATCTTCAAGATCCGTTAGGACCAGTACCTGAAGATGACGACGATGACTAGTTATTCACTTGCGCTTAATCTCAACACTAAAAGAATTAAATTTTGAAAAATATATTCATTTTGTTTATAAAGCATTGAATTCTGTATTCACTTCAATGAAATCGATTAAAGTTTTGTTTAAACATTCAATTCATTCGCATTAGTATTAAATGCTTTACTAAACACAGAGATTGCAAACCAAATATTAATACTAACCCAATGTATTGAAAATATTAATATTTCCTTAAATAACATTCGTTGACATAATGTTGCAGAAAATAATATATGAAATATTTGGATTACTGACACATTTTTTGGTCATTGCACTATTGACCCAGGCCCTTGAACTACATGGTTATACTGTATAACTTATACAACCCGTGAATACCCACTCTCTTCTGACGCTACGTCTTATTTGATTGCAATTTATATTTTGTTTAAATATTTCCATTGAATTGTATTTTATATTCACAAACAACACAATTATATTCAACCCCTTTATTGAAAATTTGAGTATAGCCTCACTGTTCCTATGGATCAACAACTGTAACAAAGCTCTGCTAACACTCCTGTAATCGGGTCTCAAAACTGATTCAATCTTTAGTTTATTTGTTTTATATACTTAACCAATAATTGGATTAAAGTTTTATTTTTTTGCTCAATTCTTAGACTAATTTAATTGAATTGACGTTAAACTCAACTCAAGAGATGAGCGCCGAAGCAATGAATTACAATTCAAGCCTTGCGGCCGAAGTGTCCTTTCAAACTGCGCCCACAATCTGTGTAATCCTCTTAATCGACACGTTCTTCCATTTGGCTCAACTCATATACGGATATCGATCAGAACAGGGCTTACGAATGGACTGGAATGAGAACATCCTAATCCCTGATCCGGACCAAAGACAATATAATCGGGAAGTCCTTCGTTCGCATAAATTCTATTTCATTGCTTCGAATTTGTATGCATTGATTGCAACCTATTTGTCGCCGATATTCGGATTCAATTTCGGGATATTAATTGTTGTCTCCCATTGCATACATTGGAGAAAATTCTTGTCTTTTAACAACTTTATTGACTCCCATAACAACATATTGTATACTAACCCCCAATGGAGTCAATTCGTTAGACTTGAAATAAGTCAATATCCAGTCGGGGGTCGAATCAGACACATATCGCGAATACTTTTTGATATTTCCGAAATCCTTGTATTCCTTTTCGCTGAATGGCACCTATATCTGATCATGGTCGAAGAGTTCCAAGAGAAGTCTTATGGTCAATGGACAGCCCCTTTGCTCAGCCTATCGTACAATATATGTCTCGATCTGTTCATTATCTTCATTGCCTGGTATTATCGGATCAGAAACAACGTTTTGGTTCAATTTCCTCAAAACCCTCCGCATATACAACTACAAGGGCTGGAAGAACCTGAAGAAGAATATGAAGAAGAATATGAAGAAGAATATGAAGAAGAACCTGCTGAAGGAGGATAATATCAGGATAATTTATATAATGTGTTCTGAATTCTAAAAACGTAATAATTCTTATATAAAATAATTGAAAACTGTATTCATTTGAATTAAAACTAAACTCATATCTCATTTAAATTGTTTAAACGTTTATTTCATTCGCATAAGTATTCTATGCTTTAACTGAAGTCAGACTTAGAATTGAAATACAAATAAAATTATGAAATGAAAAAAATTGAGAATATTTTCTTAAATAACATATTCGTTGACATAATGTTAAGAAATTGTCAAAAATATTTGCTCTACAGAAACGTTTATAACTTTGGTACAAATCAATTAAGTGGTCAACCAATTTTAATAAACAAGTACATCTCAAAAGACTCGAACCACCCGGCGTGCAATTCTTATTAGTGAACACATTTGAAATATTCTCAATAAAATATAAACTATTTATTGATTATAAAAAAAAAGTTTTAATTTATACAAAACAAAAGATAAATGGATTTAACGGAACAATACTGTAATCATTTGAATATGAACATGATCAAAACTTTGTTTTGAAAGACAACTTATATTTCCGGTTCATTTCGCTGAAGAGTCGAATATAGAATCCTTTTTCGGATGACTTTCTCATAAAGTAATACAAACCCAAACATAATGATAGCACCGAATAAAGCATAGGTAATACCAATCCATATTTTTCTGGAACCGGCGATTTTGTGCTGTTCTTCTGTACTGGTATTATTATTATTATTATTATTATTATTATTATTAGCGGTAATTATCGGACAATTACTATTAGCATTCGGTTCAATATTTTTATCGCTATTAGTAATCATTAGATTTAAATCTGTTATCAAAATCTCTATCGATTCGTATGCGTTGTGAGTCTTGAGTACTATTTGCGGCAATTCTTTGCAATTGATTTGTTCATTGATTTTGTAATTCAAGGAATAGTTTGATAAATCATTGCTATTAGCGGTCAGACACTGGTCAATAGAAAAATAGTCTGTGCTCTGGTTCGGACAGGGAAATTGATCCATATGTGCCGCATCCCTGTAGTCATCGGGCAATTTTTTGATCGGGTATTCAAAGCGAATGCTATCGATATTCACGTGACTATCATTGATGACAAACCTTATTGTTTAACATAAATACAAATAAAATTAAATAATAGACTGCACTGTAGGCACACATTCCTGTATTGATTAGTCAATTCTTAATCCTGCTCATTTAAGTAGCCATAGACTTACCCGAGTATTGTCTGTGTCTTTTCAATCAACTCATATTTGATAATCAATTTCTGCTTTCTCTGACAATTGTTTGGTTGAATTACTTCACCATTAGTACTGCCGGCGCTTAACTGTATTTGTTCTTCAATACCATCGGTTGAGTTGTATTTGAAGATCACTCTAGTATTCAATGATATTTTCAAACACTCTTTTAGTGGTTTAGATGTAGTGCTAATCACAAAATCAGGTGTTTGTGAAGCAATGGTTCTTATGGCAACATCACTAGTGATAGGTAAGGGTGTGGTTGGAGTGGATGTCCATATAAATAGTGGAGTGTTTGTTGTAGTAGTTCTCGTCGTAGGACTAACTGTTGCTCTTCTTGTGGTTGATGTTGGAGTTGATGTGGAAGTAGTCGGTGTTGAGGTTGAGGTTGAGGTTAAGGTTGTTATCGAAGGCTCGTTCAGATAATCAGTAATTAATGGCAAACTTGTGCTTACGCTCTGTGCAAACGGTGATTCTGTGGTCCAATTATTAACAGAATATTCTTTAGAATTGTAGCCATTATTAAGTTTTTTATTAAACCAATCGTCAAAGTCCTCAATAGCATTGTCTGATAGACTATAATCAAGACATAAGACAATTAAATGAATAATCGTTAACCAATTCAGTGATATGAGAGAGGATTTCATTATTATTATTAATGAATATTTTTGAATATTTATATTGTATTTAATTTTAAAAGTTTAAGAAAACAAAATTAGTAAATATTACGGCCATTACTGCCAATACTTCTTAACATTTTAAGTGTTTATCGTATTCATTGTCTGACACATAAGATATTAACTTTAGATTTGGTTTCTTTGGGGAAAAATTCACTTTTGTTTGACTTAATTATCACAACAATTCTATAGTAACGGTAGAAACCTACCAGTGCTAGATTACTGTATTATACTGTATTACAAACATTGAATATTCACAGATCAAATAAAGCTGTACTCAATTTTATATAATATTATTTCAGCTCTTATTTCAAGGCTTTTCAGTCCAATATGTTTTCATTCAAATAATAATTGTTTTAATTAAAATCGCATTTCTATAGAAATTAATTCAAAAATATGCACAACTGTAGGCGGAATGGGTTGAACTCTAGCACACAATGCAGTTATTTATTATATAATATCTATTTTTATATTATTTTTAATATAAATTTGAAAATTTCTTAAGTCATACCTAAAATAGATTCACATTTACTGAAAACTTTTCCGCTTATGTAAGAATGATCAAGCTCAATAAACTCATGAATGTATAAGAAAGGTTAAATAAGAGTAAATTAAATAGAAATGTAATACTGTTTGTTAAAATAGGAGTTTAAATGGTTCTAAAATTAACGTAGGTGTTAAACCAAATTGGAAACTTCCTGGGTTACTATGGTTTAACCCCTGGCCAGATCTAAAATTAAGTCAAAACTGTTTTATTAGTGTTTGAAAAGAAAAAAATAGAAAATAAAAGTCAAAACCATTTCTAAAGACTTTAATGACTTAATTGAGACTAATTTGAAAATAATGATTGATATGACTGCGCATTGTATTAACTCTAATGTATTAATTGATAATTATATCGTTTATATGTTTAGATACAATAGAGTTGTAAATAGTTATTGTCCTTAAAAAGCATTGGACTCTGAAATTAATCGATTAAGAAGTTGTTCGGAACAATCAGTCACATAATAATTGCATTAATAGCTATATAAGTGAGTTTAGACCAGTTTTTCTGTATATGAACTACATTTTCGTATCGCTTTCATATACACAAACATTATTTTAAAACCACTTTTTTTATTCATATCTTTTAAACGTAAGTCAATTATAGCTAAAGTAAACTGTATTTGGATTATATTAATTCGCTTTTAACTACTTATAAGTCATACGAAAAAACAGATTAAGTATTGTATGATTTTTTGTCTCAATGTGTACGAGAAGAAAGTTACGATACTTTTGCTTTTCATATCTATTCCGCTGTATTTGATCTGATTTCTGATGTGAATAATAAATAATTTTTATATTTTATATAAATCATAAATTGTTGCAAAAAGTATTGAATGAATTATAATATTATGACTTAATTTCTATGGAAACGGATTTATGCAAAGATAGATTTTTTTTTATAGCTTTCAGTAATAGAAGTAATAATAATAATAATGTGAATACAATATGATATGAAGAGTAGGTGTTTGTAAATAAGCAGAAAAATTAGTTTAAATATGTTTTCAAATAAAATATTTAATTTGTTTTTATTGACAAAACTGTTATTTTTGTGTCAATTGACTGAATGTTCATTACCTCCTAAACCAACTGCACCGGGAGCTACCGTACTGCCAACGCCGTGGTATCCATGGCTTGTGCGCACGAACTTGAATACACCCAATGTTTGCATATTAGCCAAATTCGGTGCAGAATTCTTCATAGAAGATACTAGGTCACATCAGGAGAGAAAGATAATTCTGCCCTACCATACCCCAGTGGGTGATGAAAGCAGGTGTGGACTGGATGTGCAAGTATTGCAACTAATATTCGGTGACAATAACGAGAACAGTTTATCACTAACTTTCGAAAGAGACGACTATTCGGTATTTGTCAGTAAAATAGTGTTTAATTACAGCAAGAGTTTTGTTGTCGACAACGAAAAGCGATTCCAAACGCCTAAGCCTTTCGGTTATAAATGCTTTAACGAACAGACTATACGTTTGAGTGAATCGGTTCGCATGAATATAATGAACATTAGATTAGAGGCGTTTAAGAGTAAGAATTACACCGAAGGTATTGAAGAGCCGGAACAGTGGGAGAGGATTGGCCTCAAGTGTGGCCTGGATAGGGTCAAGACAGACGCCTGGCAAATTACCGGCATATCCATAGGCGTCGGCATTTTTATATTGACTGCAATCACGTTAGTGGGTGTGTGGGCCGGACGGCGGCAGGAGAAGGTGATGCTCAAGGTTAAGCTGATGAGACAATGGACAGTCGAAGAGAACAAGGCTTTTGACGATAGAATAGCCGGGCTCAAACTAAATAGTACAGCGAATTCAAGCAAACAAAACACTATTTCAAATCCAAATTATGCCGATTCTGATCGACAAAGATTCTGATTCTTATTATTTTATTTATAATTTATTATTATTTCGTTTCTATTTTTTTGTGGAGTATAATCACATAAAAACATTTTAATAGCACTAATGGTGCTGAAAACACACTGGATCATTTATCAAGAACATTTTTCTATAATAATGAATATAATTTAATCAAAATTAATGTAAATTAAAAAATAATTAAATTTTAATTGTTATTAAGATATCATCGATTAGTGTTAAGTCGATTTTAATTATGGTTTTCCTTAATTCAAGTGAAATAAAGCAAAATAATTATTAATTTTAAATTAATTATTAAATATTTAATTGAGAAAAGTATTTGTTTATTTGAATTACGGGTAACTACCAAATCGGTATTTTATACTGGATAGTTTATAGTGTACTGCAAAGAACTCAAGTGATCTGACATTAGACTTTTGAGAGAATGCCTAGGGTATATTGTTCCAGCTAAATACAAAGAATTTGTGCTGAAAATTGATAGTAATTTACTGAAAATAAATAATAATTCAATTAATTTGATAGATATCCCAAACTTTAGCTTAGTTTGAATTATTGAGAATATAATTAATTGGATATAAGCACGCAATGCATAGAATATTTTTTTTTCTACAATAACTAGTAATTCAATACATTATTTGCTAATTAAGTCTATAGTATAAACAAAAACTAATACTTATTAAACGTAAAAAATATTTAAACATAAATCCAATCACATAAAAAATAGTTACCATAGATATGGTGTTTAAGTTTGATTTACTTCTATTAAATTCTGGTTATCATCAGAAAGATAGAGGAAAACCATTAAAAAATTTATGATAACAGAGTGTAAAGTATAGAAAAAATAAGTAATTCCTTATAAACATGAAAATAGTCGTCAACGCCATTGACTGAAATACAAGACCGAAAAAATATAACAATAATTAACTTGAGGTAAATTAGTTTAAAATAATAAACATTTGATGCGTTTATATTGACTTTCTATACAATCGATTCAATACTTTATTTTCCTTTTTGTTTCAATCAATTCAACTATTCTTTCAATTAAAAAGTTTTTATTTCAAAACTGATTTAATTACCAGAATTAGGAAGTCATGGCTCGACTGCACTCAGATATGGTACTGCTGGCCGGCAACTCTCACCCCCAACTGGCCAACTCTATTGCCTCACGACTGGACCAGAAGTTGGGTTCGTGTTCGCTATACCACACATCCAATAGAGAGTCTGTGCTGGCATTGGGTGACTCAGTCCGCGGCCGAGACGTCTATTTGCTGCAAACGGGTGGCCGAGACGTCAACAACAACATAATGGAGCTCTTGATTATGGCCTATACGTGCAAAACACATGCGGCCAGGAATATAATCGGAGTCATTCCTTACTTGCCGTACGGCAAACAATCAAAGATGCGGAAAAGGGGTGCCATTGTGGGCAAACTGTTGGCCAAAATGATATGTAGGGCTGGTTTTACTCATATTATTACCGTTGATATGCATCACAAAGAGGTAAATGTGCCTCAAGTTGAGGAATCAGTTTTGGAGTATTTTTTCCCCTTTTATGTGTATTTCGATTACAGTTTTTCCTATTTATTAACTTTTATGAAAAGTTTATTTTTTCCCTTTTCTATCATTCCTTAACATAACTCGACTCAGAATTTTTGTTCCGGATTACGAAATCATTTTTAAAGTCAAGGGCTTTATAACCAATTTAATGAATACTCGATATAATTCTTAGATTAAATTAAATCTAAACAGTGTTGACTGAATTTTTTGAAACATAAACTGGTTCTAATGTTAAAGACTGTGCTGGTGTATAATCTCAATATTAATTGCTTTACACAAATAGGAAATTATGGGAAGAGAAGAGAAATTAAAATAATTTATATAACAATTAAATTCTTATTTATTTTAATTATGAAATAATGAATTGATATTTACTTCATTACAAATGAACCGAATTTTTATTGTCAGATGAGTTAACAGTTATTTTGACTTTTCATTCGCACCAATAGTCTCAGGGCTTCTATGACATACCGGTGGAGAATCTTCGCGCCTCACCATTCCTACTGCAGTACATTCAGGAATCAATATCCGACTACAAGAACGCCATAATAGTGGCCCGAAATCCCGGTGCTATACGAAAGGCCACTTCGTATGCAGAGAGACTTCGGGTGGGAATCGCTGTAATACACGGCGAACATAAAGAGGCCGAGACTGACGAAGTGGACGGCCGTACGTCACCGCCGGCCGCACCCGCACCCGCACCGACTGCTTCTACATCATCGGACCGCCATTCCAGCAAATCGACAGATATGTTCGGTTTGGATGAATTGCCGAAATTTCCGTCCAAAGAGAAGCCGCCCATCAGTATAGTGGGCGATGTCGGCGGACGGATAGCCATTATGATCGACGACGTCATCGATGACGTGCATAGCTTTGTGACCGCTGCTGAGCATCTGCGAGAACATGGAGCCTACAAGATATACGTGTTGGCCACCCATGGATTCTTTTCTCCAGACGCGCCGCAACTTCTCGAGGACTCGCCTATCGATGAAGTGATTGTCACTAACACTGGTCTGAAGTCTTGTATTTATCAATTGTTTCCTACTTTTAATACTGAATGTATGTCTTTACTACCAGTACCTCACGAGCTGCAGAAAATGCGTTGCCATAAAATCAAAACCATTGATATCGCGATACTATTGGCCGAAGCTATGCGTCGAATACACAATAAAGAGTCGTTGAGTTATCTCTTCAAAAATGTTACGCTTGAAGACTGAGTCCATACTTATTGCTATTCAATCAATACTAATATTAATTATAGCTTTAGATATGTTATAAAATTATCTGCCTTCAAAGCTAGTATGCTTTCCCCTCTCTCCACTCCCCCTGTTGAACAGAGTCTGTTCCCCCGCTCCTATTAATGATTAGTTCTACAATAATATCCATTTAAATGAATATTTTTTCAATACATTTATCAGTTTTCAATGAATACAAAGATGAGAATTAAAACAAATGTCTTTGATATCGATTACCAAAAATAGATACAAAATATAAAGATTTTTGATTTAATTAAAGAGAAAATAATTTCTTTTAATTTATTAGATATTAATAAAAAAAAGTTTAAAATCCAATAAAAAAATTATAAGTTTTAGGCAATTGTGTAAAAGTTATTTCCGGTATATTGAGGCGATGAGCCACCTGTCCAACGAATGATCCTGTAGTTGATTGGAGTGCCGTTCCACTGGTCATAGACGCCAATACCACTGGTTTCGCATTTGACGAATATAGCGGTGTGCTGGTGCAGATGCGCCTCATTGTACGAACCATTAGGACCCAGGAATGTGGCGATTGCTGTCAACGACGGGATTGTAGCGCAATTTTCCTTTACGTGCAGTCCTTTCCTCCAGGTCGCTGTCAGGCCTATCTGCTTATTGCCAGGTTGTCTGTGGCAGGTCGACTGTACCAGTGCCGCACATTCCTGGTTCACGCCTAAATACTTGCCCACACTTTTGGATGGATTGGCACAGGGAACAAATGAGTGGCCGATTCCAAGTACAGTCGAAATTAAGACAATTATATTGAGTGTTGAGACAGACATTTCGCTGAAATATTTGATTAAAGAATAGGAAAAAATAATATTTAAATTATTGCACTACTGATCACAACAGTAGATATAGATTCCGGGTTCAATCAGATGCCTATTGTTCCTTAAACTGAATTGAATGACATTTTGAGTCCCTTTTATAACTTGTTCATTGAATAGGACATGGATTGAAATCAGAGAATATCCGCTTTTAAATACTTTTTCTCAGAGCTGACAATGAAAACAAAGTATCGAAATTGTTTGTTCTAGTAAGTATTCTGTATTCTGATCTAGCTGGCATTTTTAATTGCTACTTGAAACAAAATAAACAAGACCATTAGACAAAACAAGACAGAATCTATGTTAAGAATAATTGCATAATACTGTATAAACAACAGCTTATAGTCTAGTCTTATATTCATAACTCTCTTATTTCAAGTCATTTCCGTTCCGTTGCAATCGAGTGTTGACTCAATGTTGACGAAGAAGTTTAATGAGCATATGTGGTCTCATTTATGCCCAGTATCTATTACTTACTGTTATATTTAATCAATATTTTTAAAAATAGAAAATCAAATAATACTCACGAAAATTGTTTTTTGAGTTCAAAAGTCTTATCCTCTTCTCTGGAAACTTAATTGTGAATCCATTCTAAGCTTAGTTTAGATTTTTATACTCTTGTCATAAGTTTGTTATCTTTTACTCAATACTAATCAAATGAAAGCTATTTATCAATTATTTTATTCTTAATCATTGAATTGCGAAACTATATTCAATAAAACATTACATTAAATAAGGAATACAAATAAAAATCTTCGCTAAGAATCCTTTAACCAGATCCTATTGCATATGAAAATAATCAGATAATATTAGACTAACAAACAGATTGTAAGAATATTTTTGTGATTTTTAAACCGGATTCCGGATAAGAGATAATTATTTATTTATAAACAATACATAAAATATTATTTGAACTTCTAATCGTCCTTGCTATCATGGTTATCGAATATAGATGGCCAAAACTTGAACTTGGGAAAGTGCATCGGCTGCATGGGAGCCATTGGTTGAATGGGTGCCATGGGAGCCATCGGTGCCATCGGTGCTATTGGAGCAAATGGAGCGAAATGAAGTGCTGGCATGGGGTGGATGACGCCGTCACCCATCATACTCGCACCACTATAAGATCCCATGGCTGATCCCATGGACATGCCTTGAAAACCATTGCCGGATACATGTTGTGCGTAGTTATTGCCGGCGCCCGTATTCATACCGTTGTACTGAAAGGTTCCGTCGTTTGGATTACCGAATGAACTGAAAAATAATGATTTTTAGAATATTTTTATCAAAAGAAGTCATACATTGTTTCAATCAATTGATACTGGGTCAATTTTGCCAAATTATATTACAGATTATTCAATGAAAATTGTTATATAAAAAGATTTACCCGGAAGAGAAAGATGACTGAGAAAATCCCGGCCCCGCAGAGGACCAGAAGTGTGAGCCGTCTGGCGCTATATGTTGTGTAATCACTTGCTGACCGTACGGTGTGTTAATTACATGCGTAATCGGCTCATGAGCTACCTGTTCATGTGTCGGCACACTTAGGCCTAATCCCAAAACTGACAAAACGATGAAACACTCGATCGATATCTTCATAATTAAACTCTTCTATAAAGACAATGAATAATAAGTAATAAAATTGAATACGAATTGAATTTTATTCTCTAATCAACTCTTTATTGTCAATAAGTTATAATGAAATCACAGTATGAATGGTATGAATCTCGATATGAAAACTAATTTTATTAGTTATGTATAACATATGGGTGTTATTTGTGTGTGCATTACACGTCTGGATTGATTTTCAATCACTCATCAAAACTCGTGTTTTTATTACTTAATGCACGAGTCAATCAAAAATGTAATTTATCTGCAGAGAGGACCATGGTCATGAAATTAAAGCAGTATTTTTCAATTTTAACAAGGATCAATTTCATTATAAAAATTTTCTATTATCAATTATTAATATAAGCATCAAGGAAGTCCCTTATAGTACCCTGGAACAAATTAGTGATAGTTTGAAACTTAAATGTTTCAATATTTTATACCCTGCATAATTGATCTGGTCATCACTTAACAAGGATATTTCATTAGAACTTGCAATCAAAACAATATAAAAGTGATTCAGAATTTTGCCAAATATTATGAATCAGTTTTCAATTGAATTAATATTTTTAATAATTGCATGAAATGAAGAATTTTAATAAATATCTGAAAATAGTTATACTTCCTGTCGGTGTTTACATAACATAACACTTTCATGCATTCCCCCCTTTCGGGGGACATTGCCTCTCCCTCTGGGATTACGGGCAGTGTTTTCACCATACGGTGTGGTGGAGGCAATGCTACGCGTCTGAGACGTTACAGGACAGGTAACAAACCCATCGTAACCACTCGTGAACGATGAACGGACGGGCAGACCGGTTCTCAATAATATAAACGAATAAATTCGCTAAAAATTATCCAGCTGTTTAATTCTATCCACTGTATTATATGTATTAAATGAATTCTAAAATACTGTTCAATACT
Source organism: Eueremaeus valkanovi (assembly GCA_034693305.1). Lineage (NCBI taxonomy): Eukaryota > Metazoa > Arthropoda > Arachnida > Sarcoptiformes > Eremaeidae > Eueremaeus > Eueremaeus valkanovi. The sequence continues at coordinate 13,258 of JAQIWA010000604.1, forward strand.
GTATAGTCTAATAAAACAATAGATTTTTAATTTCAATATATCTTAAAATTGTTTACAACAAAATGAAAAGATTGAAAGTCAGACGAATAGTGTCTGAGACATACAAGCGGTACAGTCGCCATAAAGTCGACTAAAAGAAGTCTTTCCTCTCGGGCTTCAACAAAGTCTAAATTATATCTGAGATCTGAATAGAGGATAGGAATGGCAGAAGAGAATGATGAGCCCAATGAACTGGATGAGCCCAATGAGCTGGAAGAGATCAATGATCTGGATGAGCCCAATGATCTGGATGAGCCCAATGATCTGGATGAGCCCAATGATCTGGATGAGCCCAATGATCTGGATGAGCCCAAATGCGCCATTTGTTGGTCGACAGAAGAGGTTTTGGCTGAGGAGGGAAGGGTTTTATACACAGAACACTTTTGTGACTGTACTGGAAATCAAGGCCAATATTGTGCCGAATGTGTTCAGGCCTGGTGTGTAAGCAGTAACACCAGGAATTGTTCAGTGTGTCGGCAACCCTATCGGAATGTGATCTTCCATACAGTGCCCGCATCGCTAAACAGTCAAGTCTTATCGCGTGAAAAGCTTCCGTTCATTTTGGTCACCGGTTTCCTCGTCAGCACTTTGATTGTCAAAGAGTTCTTCGGAGACGCTCTAAGTCTGGAGAAACTATTAGCCGAACCCAATATAAGAACAGCACTGATAGCCATTGTCTTTGCATTTGTTATGGTGCCGATCGTCGGCATAGTATCAATCGCTGTAGTAGTGGGACTCTATTACACAATGATAAGGGGTATATTTGGGGACAATCTGGCAGAGGATGAGGGTGATATTGTGGGCATCACTCTTATTGAATAGAATATGAATTTTGATTTTGGAGTCAAATAAAGAGATGGAATATATTCTGCAATTGAATTGCTTCGTATAGTAGACTAACAACAGTTAGAGTTATATAATATAATTGAATTGTTTTCTACAAATCTATTGTCTGTTCAGTAACGCAGAAACCCTTATATCGAGACATAAAGACCAAAATTAAGAAACTAATAGATCGTTCAAAATGTACTAAAATTTTTTCCTCTAATTTTCATTTACGTATCCGTCAGAATAATGGGTACAATACCCCCGCAACGTCTAAATTGATCTGGATATGCTTGAAACTCCTCCTTGATCCTATTTGCGCTGTTGTAGTAATGAGTCAATTCCCGCAATGAGTACTGTTCGGTCGAATTGTCGTCAATACGAGTGCCCGCACCGTCTCTGTTGGGTCTATTCATCTCTATCTGAGCTATACTCGAAACTTGATTCAACTGATTCAGATCATGTTCTACCAGGATCATGCCCCTGAATTGATGTTTGTCTTCGTTATGGCTTTCATTGGTTTCTCTGTCAATATATTAGTCCGTATTTTAGAGTCAGTGATCAATCTATTATTCAATTGGCTTACGGGTGAAGACGTATCTGAGCTCTTCCGCAGACCCATTGTTAGCATCAGAATTGAAGGGTTTATATGATTCGATACTTACAGTTCAAATAAAAACATTTGAGTTAGAGATCAAATCTTTTCTTTAAAATCTTTTATAACAAACACAACGTTATTACCAGAGAGTATACAATCGATCTATTGATACATTTATAGATCAATTGATGATAATCTGGAATTAATTTGACCATTGAATGCTAATTGTACTGTACGTGGACACTTTTCTAAATAGGCATTAATAAGGCATCGACAACAATGCTAATAAAATTCTAGCTAATGAAGAGGACTTGGAAAAACAATGTCGTGTTCTATACCCAGGCAACTTTCGTGTCTGTACCTGTACAATTGGCCTGTGGCCATCTGGGTCTCATCTGTTTTCATAGCGTTTAAACCTTGATAGTCTACAGCGACACCCGGGTATGTCAATTATGACTCTATCTACTGATTTCCCGTTATTATTAAATAGGGGTAATAATAGCACCCTGTGCAGATTAATGAATCATTGTTCATTATTTTCAAGATTATCACCAATATTACTATTACCTGTACTTTGGTGCTTGTTTATTCTTAGCTTAAATGTTTTGGCGCATAATCTTAAGCATACATTCATGTCATTACATCACTTGTGACATAACTGCGGATCATATGGTCTATAAATATCTGATCCACTGATTAAAGTTAAAAATAATTTCCTGAATCGGATGTCATATAAAATGTTAAGCATAGAGACAGTCATGAAATGACACGTTATGTTAAGACAGTTAATAAAAGTGTACTCGAACTTGATGATGAAAACAAAGTAGTCGAGTCTTAATTATGTTTAAAGGTTCGGTATAGTATCTTGATAGTTTATTAATTATTATTATATGCATTATTAATCTCCCTATTTTTGATAATTTCAAAACAATGTCTAATATTTCAGATATAAAACTGATCGTCGGTTTGCTGTCAACACTGATAGTCATATTGACATCGATTTCAATAGAAGTCAGAGACGATGTCGAGTCATATAATTCAAAATACTATTCAAACCGTCCGTATTATCGCCGCTATTATCTGATAGACAGAGATTCACAAAGATTTTTGTACCGATTAAGACGAGCGACAAATCTACTGATGTTTAAGAGTGATTCAGACGATAAGAACAAGAAGAGTACGACTGATAAAGTGGTTAAAGCCGTGAAGACTGTCGTCAAAGAGATCAAAGAAATTAAAGGACATAAGAGTAAAGACAAGAGTCATCACAAGGATTCAAAAGCAGGCAAAGGATATAAAAAGAGTTTCGCCAAAACCCTATCAATTAATTGTAACATCGCTTCAATATCTTTCGTCCTTTCAATTACTTTACCGAAGTTTTTGTGCTATTATTTGTAAACTTAATAAAAGTGTAGACAAATTGAAAAATAGTTTCATTAAAATAAGTTTAAAACTTTGCTTGTTGCAAATGGCAGACATTGCTTAAACTAGGTTTCATTTATTTACAAGTCTATCAGTTCGAACGAAAATATTTGACTCCGATCAGTTAGTCGGCCTCTCGTGTATTCAAAGCCATTGATGGGAAAAGTGGCACAGGCCATTGTCAAGGGGCCGAATACTTGTTCTGTTTTGTGTAACTTTTCCGAAACAATCTCTAACCAGGAGTCGTCTGTATTAGCATTCAATTGCTTCAACGAATCCAGGGTTTGATTCTTGTATTTCCAGTAATTTTTTTTCATACCTTTCTTCAATTCTTTGACCAAATTCTTCAATTCATACTTCATTGCGAACGCATAGAGTGTTTCAATGTTTTCAATGCAAATCAATTCGTTTATTGCTGTTTCGCAGCAATCCGTGAGTCGATGCAACTCATACTTGTGTCCGCATCGGAACACATCCATCAGTGCAGACAATCGGTCCGTTTCTGTGTCTTCAATGACCAGTTTTTCGGTGTAAACGAAGCGAAGCATTGCTTTAAAAGCATTGAAATTTGTGTCCGATATTGGGATCTCTTTTTCCGTGGATTCTCTGAAATTGTGTCCAAACATAGTATTGAATACTTTACTCCTGAATCGCAGAATCGTTTTATTCGCCGGTATTTTCTGTCCATTGATAATAAAATGGACATCACTTTCGGATTCATGCATAAAGAAGATTAATCCGGGATCTTCTGAGTCAACAGTTGTTTCTGACATTATTTGATTGGAATTTATTTTAATTTTTAAAAGCAATTATTGAAAGTAACCAAAGATTGGCTATATTTCTAATCTATTGTGAGTTTCATTCACCAAATCAATAATCAATATTTCAAATTCAAGCCAACAGTTATTTAGCAATAAAATAATTAAAATTGACCCGCGCTACACCACAATCCTCACCAAATTATGAATATCCCTTTAGTGCTTCAAATGTGAGGACCAGGGCGAGAGATATTCATCATTATTTTGCTTTTACCCTCACTATTGAATCAATAGTATTGATACACAAACTCCCTATAAATTCAAACTTCAGTTCTGATCAGTTTTCGATAAAATATTTCGCAATAAAATTGTTTGAATTATAAGACAATACAATAACAACAAACTATAGGGACTTTTGGCTACCCTTTAAAATGAAAGACATATTCGCGTCAACCGATTCGGTCGACGACTTCCTTCAATTCGTGCCTTTATTTTATGGACTTCTCTTAATCGACACGTTCTTCCATTTGGCTGAACTCATATGCATATTCCTAACAGAACAGGGCTTACAAATGGACTGGAATGAGAACATACTAATCCCTGATCCGGACCAAAGACAACATAATCGCGCAATTCTTCTCTTCAATAAATTCATTTTTATTGCTTTGAATTTGAATTTATTTCTCGCAAACTATTTGTTGACAAAACCCGGATTCAATCCCTGGATCAATAATTATGCCAATCTATGTCTATGTGCGAAAAAAATGTTATCTTTGATGCACTTTATTCACTCTCATAACAGCATATTGTATACGAACCCCCAATGGAGTCAATTCTTTGGACTTGAAATAAGTCAATATCCAGTCGGGGGTCGAATCAGATATATATCGCGAATATGTTCTGATGTTTTCATAGCAATTATATACTGTTTGGCGGATTTGCACTTATATCTGCTCTGTGTCAAATGGTTTGAAGTCTACTATAGTCGAAGGTGTTCCCAATTGTATGCCATGGCCTACATCATAGGGCTTAACCTATACTATATACTCTTTGTCAAATATTATTTAACCGAAAACGAACACTATATTCAATTCCCTGAAAACCCTCCAACACATGGAGAACAAGAAGGGCTGGAAGCACATGAAGAACCACAAGAACCTGAAGCAGATTTGGAGTAGATATGCCTTCAATCCTATCTTTGATTTATATAATATTTACTAAATTCTAAAAAATATATTAATTTTTTATATCAAATAATTGAAAACTATATTCATTTGAATTAAAACTAAACTCATATCTCATTTAAATTGTTTAAACATTTATTTCATTCGCATAAGTATTCTATGCTTTAACTGAAGGCAGAGTTACTCTAGAATTGAATTTCAAATACAATTATGTAATGAAAAAATGAGAATATTTTCTTAAAAAACATATTCTTTGACATAATGTCCAGAAAATCATATTTGAACAGAAAATATCTGGATGGGTGTGACTTTTTTTTGGTCAGTGCACTATAGCTACATTAGGACAGTATGACAGTTATTTACCATCAAAATTAAAATAGACCCGCACTACACAACCATCCTTACGCTATTATCCCCATTTAGAAGAGATGGCTAAGCTCGGCAAACCTAAGCAAGGGTATTTTGAGATTTTCCCCAAAAATGGGGCTACATAAATTCAACGGGTTTGTCACAAACATTTTCGATAAACTAGGAGGGGCCGAAATCTCATCGGAAAAAGTATACGACAGCCCTGTTGGCAGTAATTTAGCAAGCCAACAATTAAAATTGACCCGCACTACACAACAATCCTCACCGAATTATGAATACCCCCTTTAGTGCTTCAATTGTGAGGACCAGCGCGAGAGGTATTCACTATTATTTTGCTTTTACACTCACTATTGATACACAAATTCGCTATTAATTCAAACTTTAGTTCTGATCAACACTTGAAAAAAGTTTGTCGCAATAAAATCGTTTGAATTCGTATAATAAGTGGAAATAAATAATGAATGAGACATACAATTCAACCATTCCTTCCTCCGATGCCATAAAACTCCAAATCTTCGTTCAAATCGCGCCTTTATTTTATGGACTTCTCTTAATTGACACGATTTTCAATTTGGCTGAACTCATATACGGATACCGAACAGAACAGGGCTTACAAATGGATTTGAATCAGAACATCCTAATCCCCGATCCGGACCAAAAACAATGTAATCGCAAAGTTCTTCGTTCGGAAAAATTCAAATTTATTGCTTTGAATTTGAATTCATTTCTCTCAACCTATTTGTGGGCAAAATTCGGACCCAATTGCGGGACAATTTGTTATTTGACTCTATCTCTCGGTTATAGAAAGATATTTTTTTTCCCGAAATTGATTGACTCGGATAACAGCATATTCTATAAGAACCCCCAATGGAGTCAATTCTTTGGACTTGAAATAAGTCAATATCCAGTCGGGGGTCGAATCAGATATATATCGCGAATACGGTCTGATATTTTCGCAATCATTATCATCTGTTTCGCGGATTTTCACTTATATCTGCCCAGTGCAAAGTCGTTTGAATTCAGCTATCAGGGTTACTGGACTGCCCCTTTGTTATCCTTATTGATCGTTATAGGCGTTAATATGCTCTTGATCTTCATTTGCTGGAATTTTTCTATATCAAGGTTGCTTCCATTCCCTCTAAACCCTCCGCATATACAATTTCAAGGGCTGGAAGAACCTGAAGAAGAATCTGAAGAAGAATCTGAAGAAGAACCTGAAGAAGAACCTGCTGAAGGAGGATAATATCAGGATAATTTATATAATGTTCTGAATTTCGAAAAACGTATTAATTTTTTATATAAAACAATTGAAAATTGTATTCATTTTAATTAAAGCAGAACTTATATCTCATTTTAATTGTATAAACATTTATTTCATTCGCATAAGTATTCTATGCTTTAACTTAAGTCAGACTTAGAATTGAAATTCAAATACAATTATGTAATGAAAAAATGGGAATATTTTCTAAAATAACATATTCGTTGGCATAATGTACAGAAAATATTATGAAATATTTGGATTTCGGGAATTTTTTGGTCAGTGCACTATAGCTACTGTACATTAGGACTGAAGGCCAATTGCAGTATAGCTATGCAGCGCAGGTAACAATTAAATAGCAAAAAAATAATTAAAATTGACCCGCGCTCAGCAACAATCCTTTCCGAATAATGAATGCCCATTTAGTGCTAATCTGAGTTTAATTTTTCAAATCAATAATCAATATTTCAAATTGCAGCTTGCGCTTTTTGTTTACCTATTTTGCTGTCTTACTGATTAAAGCCTTAAAAATATAGTCAGAACTAAGACATTGAAAATTTTAAGCAAAACAAATGGGAATAAAAATCACAAAAGTATTGAATGACTCGAAAAACAATTTCGATATTCCGAGAGAAGACTTGAATTTACTCAACACTATTGGCTTTGAGATCAAAGATTTGGTTGGCTTTGGAGACAACGGAACAGTATATCGAGGGATGTATGGATACGTAGCTTCCGGTCTGAGGGATAGGGACGGAGAGCTACTGGATGTGACCTTTGGTCAACAGTTTGCGGTCAAATATATTAATGTCAAAGAAGTGGAAGAAAAGGAAATTTGGAATCAAATGAATGGTTTGAATATCAGAAGAGTTATAGAAAGAGAGAAACAAAAGCGAAAAATGTTATTCAATTCAAACTTAGTTCAGACAAAGATATGCATTAATTTAGGCGATTGTCAGCCAATCTGTTTGAATAGGAAACGATTCGCACCGTTAGCTTTGGAGGACATCGTTGTTAGCCTTTCTTACGATCGCTTGTATTTCGTTATGGATTTCGCGGATTTCGGAAATTTAAGCAATTATTTGCTTGAGTTGAGTGCCAAAGGTCTGACTGTCTCTGAAGCCGATGCTAAGAACTGGTGCAAACAATTGGTGTCTGCGCTCCAGTATTTGCACGAATCGGATGTAATTCACGGAAATATAAAACCGAATAATGTTTTGCTGTTTAATGATTGCAATCAAACGGATGGCAAGAAAGCGATTGTCGCGAAGCTATCGGACATCGGATTAAACACTGATTATTACATCAAACCTAATCCAAACTATGAAAGTGTCAATTCTTCTGATGAGAGTTCGGATGGAGAGGTAGTTTGAAATTTAGGCAAATCTTGTCGATCAGTATTTTATGATTGAAGAGAATTCATAACTAATTTGAAAATTTAATTATTGTTTTCGGAATAATTTAGAATTTATTTATTTTTTTTCTAAGGAATTGATCTCTGATTGCAATAAATTAAAGAAGTCTTCGAAGAAAAGTTTGGATCAGATGTCAGACATTTATTTGTTGGCAAATATTTTTGAATTGATACTCAAAAACACTAGTTTTGATTCAGAAACTAATCAAAGCTTAGCTCAGGATTTGGTTGAATCGATGCAACAATTTTTGTACAAACAGTGCAATCATTTTCTCGAACATAAATGGTTTGAATAAAAATTGAGAAAACATTTCATTTCACTTAATTTCGTTTCATATGAATTAAACTCATTTTTCCTACAAATCATTATTTTTGAATAAAATGAAAAATTAGTGAAAAACAAAAGATTTTTATTTAAAAAGAATAGCAATAAATGAATGATAAGAACCAATGGTTTGAAATTGAGATTAAAATTAATTGAATACTAAATGCAAAATAATTTGAGCCAAACATAAGTCAAGTATTAAATAAAGTCAAAAAATAAATGTAATAAAAAAATGAAAAAAATGTCATTAATTCTTGTCTTAAATCATATCTATTGCACCGATAGGTCGAGTCGTGTTTTGTCTCAGTTCTGATACGTCTTTATCGTTGAGATAAATGTCTGAATTTTGCTTTCGATAACGAATTGAATTAATTTTCTGGCATTTTATCACTAATTGCTTGATAACTGATTCACTGAATTGTGTTTCATTATAACTCGATTCAAAACCTATTGATCTGAGCTCTGATAGTCTGGACAGCGATTCCAGTGCCCGGTCTGATACGTTTGAGTTCCAACAGTTCAAGTGCTGTAGTTTTGGTAAATGTTTCTCAATATCTATGAAGAATCGATCCGTTATTTTGGATGAATTCAAGCCAAATGTCAAATGAGTTAAGTTTTGGCAATTATTAAGTGTTTCACTGCTTATGAGATCTGATTCCGAATCGCAATAATAACTACTGATAGTCAGAGACAAACGTTTCAGTCGTTTAAAGCGATTCAATGTATTATAGAAATCAGTTTTCAATTCGTTTGTCTCTATTCTTAAGTATAATTCAATTTTAATTATTTTCAGACATTTGTCACTCAATTGACGAAAATAAGTAACGAATGAATTGTCGATAATCTGATGCCAAATAATATTTAATTTTTTCAATTTTGTTAACTTTGTTAATGAAATGAAGAAAACATTCAAATCCTCTTCAGTCGAGTTCTTGTCTATAATCACATCAATTGATTCCAAACTATTTTTATTGCTTTCCATAAGTATATCGATTCGAGTGAAGTCATCCGAAGTGTATTTGAATGAAATGTCTTTAAGTTTATTAAATATAATCTTATTTTCGTCGAAAAGTGGGTTCAGATCATTGAACTCGAATTTGATGTTCAGTTTCGACAAATTGGGGCAAAAATTCAAAACCAATTCATTCGACTCGTTATTGGAGTAAAACTTAATTGACATTAGATTTGATCCAAACTTAAGGAAAAAGTTTTTAATTGTTCTACTGTTCAGACGATCAAAATCGGAATGAATTTCATCCAAATTAATACAATATTTGTTAATCAATTGAAAGACTTCTTCTCTGTTTATGACCTCTTCGTCCAAATAAACAGATCTAATATTCGGACACTTTTTCAGTATTGACTCAAATATTGTCAAATCGATGTCTACTTCGTCGTCGGCGACCACTTCACCGAAAAGGTTATCAATTCTTAGTTTACTTTGTTTATTGAATACCAATCTCTGGAATTGTTTGGACAGACACTGGAGTCTGATCTGGTCTTCAAATGTCAGATAACTTAAGATCAATTCGTTTAAGTCATCGCCGAATCGATCAAATGATGATTTACTGTAAAGTCGATCCGCGGACCAGATCTGGTCTGAAAATTCAGTTCGTCCATCGGGTGGATTGTCTTCAATCGATTGACACTTTTCTGAATTATCATTGTTTATAATCGTCTTATTGTAAGCCATTTGTGATTAAAATGTGAGCAAAATATGGAAAAACTTATTACCTATAGAGCACATAAAGGGTTAGCCAAAAGTCCCTTTAGTTTGTATGGGCGCCCTGCTGCTTCTTAATTGTTGAAGCACTGAATAAAATTATGACCAAGAGCTCTGAATGGCTACAATTTCAGAGACCATTTCAACATTAAAAAAGCAGCCGGTGCCGCAACAAGCTAAAGGGACTTTAGGCTAACTCTTTACAGTAGAACATTTGAATATGAGAAAGGTGAAGCAGTCATAGAATAAGAGCTAAAGTTTCCATTAGTACTATACGGCTATTAGTTATAGGATTTGTATATATTGTAACTTTATCTCTATATCTGACCAAATAGTTGACATAACCGTCGATCGTCAACATGTGAACCGCAGTTCACTATTCAATACATTATGGCTGAGTTTATAAGACAGACTCATTGATTGACATAACCCAGTCATAAATATAATTAAATGAAAATAGTAGTAGAGTTTGAATGTATTGATAATTAATTGATTCAACAAAATAGAGAACTATTGATAAGAAAATATTTGTTGAGATATTTGACTCAAATATAATGAATATTCGTTACGAACTTTACTGATTAGAGTGAATGGGTCTCGATGTTAATTATGTGTTCAAGGGATTTTAAGTTTAGAAGAAATGTCTATGATTGAAAATAAGCATTCAACAAGATAGTCCCCATAGTATTTCTATTAAATAATAATAGCATCAGTATTAAATAAGTAATTGCAGTATATCTATACCAAATTGTTTCAAATAATTTAATAATGAAATGATTGATTAATTTATTTTACCAAGTATAAATTCTCTAATACTGTTACAGTAGTTGGAGGGGATTTCTGATAAACTATATACCCTTTTTAAATAAAAAGGAAATGAGAGTTCGAGAATAACTTTGGCATTAATTAGATCGATGTACAGTACAAGTATACCGGTTGAATAAGTTTAGAATAATAAGCTAGATGAAAGTATTGTGAAAACATTGCAAAATAAAGTACTTTTTCTGAATTGTATTTCACAGAGACAGTACTGTACTGTACTGTACTGTACAGCACAAGCAGAACAAAACGAATGATTGCAATGACATTATTTATGTATTAATAATAAGCAGACGTTTACTGTACTATGAATTGAATGGATTTGATTATTGTATGAATTACTGATACAGCGAACCACTAGTACTGCAATAATAATAATAATATGAATACCATATTTGGGTCAGTGAAGGGCTTCGCTGTAATGCAACTGCACTGTACTCTACAGAGTCTACACTGTATTCAAGTAATACTGTATTCATATTCATGTTTACGCTTTACTACTGTTAATACTGTCGGACATAAACACTGTTTGCAGTGATTGGAAACGATTTAAATTAATAGCAAACAAAACATAACAACAATTTGTAATCAAATAATTATTTTTGAATATTTTAATATTGAAGTCGATATCAAATCAATTATATTGTACTATAAATGACAAACAAATACACAAATCATAATTCAATTCAATATCTGGTAAGTCATTGAAAACACATATCTTTTAAATGTTTAAAAATAAGTGAAAAATAATTTGCTTTTAATTAATCCTCGCTTTCAGTACTCATATTGTTTACAGTCATTCAAAATTCAATACTTATTATCCGATGACTCATACAGTGAATGAATAATTTTATATATTTTTTATTAATTTAATTCTCAAATATTTCTAAGAATTTATTTGATTTCAAATCATTTCCTGTTTTTTATTATTTTTTTATTCGTTCAAAAATTTTTTGTAAATATTTTGCTTTTAATGCAATATTTTCTATGATTTCTATTGATTTCTATTTATATTTTGTTTAGGTTTTCAATCGATAGCCAATTGAGAGGAGAATAGCATTAGTTGTGGCGATGAGTGCCAGAAGTCTATCCTCTTTACCGCCGCTGATGTCTGAGCCGACTGTGTGTTTGTCTTCGCAGACCTCTTCTTCGTTACCTTTAAGTCACCAGTCGTACAGTCGGTGCGACGAACTACGGGTGCGAATACATGAAAACCATTTATCTTATCTGAATAGAGAGGAAACGCCGGCAAAGCTGGAGATGAGGACCAAAATCGAGTGTCTGATCGCAGAGTACTTGTCTTTGGTTCCCAATACTCATAAATTCAGTTTATATGAAGTCTCCGATTGTCTCAACACAAGTATTACCCAAAACAGGGACTTCAGTGCCTATAAAGCCAGCAATGCATTCGAAGCACTCGAGAAGTACGCGACAAACCTCCTGACCCTTCCCTGGAGGCATGAATACCACTCTATCTGTCCGTACAGTGGTTTCTATAGGCATGTGATCGACAAACACATTATCGGCGCCGAAAACATACTCTTTCTCATGGGTTTCGTAGAGAACAGAAAGAAAGGCATTTACCAGTTGGTGCCGCCCATAGACCCGGACCGCGTGTCCAGAGTGTCACTCGAATGTCTGGTGGCGTTCGTTGAGCTCCAGATTATGATCCAGATTAGGGAAACACTTAAGTCAAAGGGCTATTCGAACACCAGTTGGAAGGAAATCCATTCGATTCGAGTTGAGTACGTGTGCGGACAGTCCGATGCCATTAAACTGATCGCTGAGATGAAGAGAACCGCAAAACTTATTGATTACGACAACTGCATCACCGCTTCGAACGGTGCCAAACGATTAGTCAGTAATGAGAGCCAAGTGTTGAGCAACGGATACAGTCTTATAGACGACAACATATGTTCTCCAAAACAGACATTTCGTGACAAACATTCGGCACATAATTATGTGGACAGCGCTTACGACGACTTCGAAGACAACACCGAATCCTTTGATTTATTGCATTACCCGATAGTAAGTCCGCATTCGTTCCCATCGAGTCCATCCTGTCCTTCGTGTCAATACTGTTTGCCGCACACTTCCGGTTCGCTTCAACTACAGACCTGTCCTCCGCCACACCTGAGTTCGTATATGAGTTCACCACTGTTTGCGCCGTTCCCTACAAACAGTCCGATATGTGTTGCACCCAAAGCCCAATCGGTTAGTAAAGGAGTTCAGGTCGAGGTTCCGAACCTTTCGACTGATATCGAGAACTCTTTCAATAAAATAAGTTTAAGTAATAAGAAGTCAATGACTGAAATCGATGGCCTCTCAGCCAAAGCTAAGAACTCGCAAACCCGTAGAGATAGTGCGCCAAAGAACGGCACCGGCACTGACAAATCATCGGCCAAAAGGGGCAGCTTTTATGACAATTTAGATCCCTTGACATGTTTGGAGTCATCGGTACTCTCGGAGTTCAAACCCAATGCAAACGATAAGAAACAGAGTTTGGATAAGAAGTCGCCGACAGTTGACAGAAGTGTGAACTCATTGGAGAAAAAGAAATTAATTGACGCAAAAAGTCTGAGCAAAATAGTGAATAGCGTTAAACCCAATGCTTTGAAGTTCTCCAGCAATTCAAACAACAGCTCGAATGACATAAAGCACTCGAATTCAGGCAATACTTCAGTTGTCGTCAATTCTCAGTCGACATCCAATCCTAGAGTGGATTCCGTTCTGAACACAAGTGGCGGCAAAACACGATCAGACGAAGCGAAGGGTGATATGCAAAGGCAATCCAAAGAAGTGAGGGCTGGGAAGGGCTGGTCGTGCACGACATGCACTTACCTGAACCCGGAGTCGAAGGACGTGTGCGAGATGTGCCACAGGAGTCGTAAAATGGGTGCCGAATCACAGCCCCTGATGAGTGGGGGCAGAGAGTGCTCCCGATGTACTCTAGTTAACGATAGGAACGAGAAGTACTGCAGGGCTTGCGATACGTCTCTGGCCGACTCACCCACTTATATATAGGACTGACCAACAGTCGATTTTTACGCTTAATTGGATACTCGTCTCACAAATCGCTTATAATTGGAATGATTTCTGATTTCTATATATTTAGAGAAACGACGGCTTTATTACTGTTGAACTGCAATACTGTGATAGCAATCGATTGAATTATTGGTCAAAAACTTAATTATTATTATTTGTTGATAACTTTTTTTGTGCAAATTTTATATTACGTGCCTTTCCTTTCCTTTAAAGGCTTTGACTTTTACTTTAACTCGAAATTGATTTAAATGTTTTAAAAATAAATTCAATTAATTCTAACGACAATTAAAACATATTTTAAGATAAGATAAAGACTATTAAGAAATGATTAATAAATTCTATTTAAATCTCATTTTAAGTGAAGTTCAAATATTTAGAGATTGTTTTTGAGATCAAATTATATTTCTAGTAATTTATAAATATTTTTGTTTTAAATCCATATATTTTTTGTTTATTTTTTTCCTTTTCTTTCAGACTCTAATCGATTCACTTATTATTATATTTCGATTAATATTAATATTTATCTCAAAGTAATAAAGAAAATGAATAATTGTTTTCCATTCGCTTATATTTTTGTCAATACTTTCTTTAACTGTTTGTTATATTGTAGTAAAGATACGATAAATCTATAAATACATGGTTGACCTCAAGTGTCTGTTCGCAACATTTACTGCATATCAAGTCAACGAAATCATGCATTTTATGCAAAACAAATGATAAGAGATTTGAAAATTATTTTCTTTATGTAATCGAAACTGTTTTTAGAATCAAAAGAACATTGTTTATATGAAATAGACTTCAAAAGTCATTCTGAGCATATTTATGCTGTACTGTACCCGTACAGAGTTCTCATTTTAAAAAGGAATACTGGATAAAAGTATCATGAACTCTGTGGATATTTTTCAACAATAATTATTAATTCTTTATTTTTCCCAAAGTTTTCATTTTACCAAGAGTGATTCTACTGAAAAAGTACTCATTCTGTCTTAGTAACTGGTCTTTGAAACAACCAATGTCATAATATGACTCTTATTCAATGTACCCTACATTGTAGGGATGGCCAAGCTCGGCAAACCTAGGGGGGGGTATAGGGGGAGGTAAAATGGCGGATTTTTCGGCTCAAACC
>JAQIWA010000605.1:0-28127 GCA_034693305.1 Eueremaeus valkanovi
AACGTTACTCATTTTTTGTTGGGCTCTTTCTAATGCATCCCACAACTCATCCGTTGAGTTTATTACTGGCCGTTCATTTCTGACCAATGCTTTTAACATTGCGCCCAAATTTTCTACCGGATTCAGATCAGGTGATAAACTAGAATTGAAACAAGCACGAACGTTATTACCAGCTCTTATACATTACATCTATCGGTGATAATCTAGATTATATTACCTTGGATGTGGAATAACAAAATCTTGCACATCTCCAATATATTCATTAATCCAATGATTTACATGATTGGATGTGTGCACTGGATGATTGTCGTGGAGCAATAAAACATTTCCATCATCGAAATGTCTCTCAATATATGGCATTAGTGAGTCTTCCAAAAATTCCGTGTATGACTCCTGAGTTAAACGATCGACTCTATGAATGGGTCCCATCCCGTGAAAGCTAAAACTAAACAAAAATATTTTAATATTTTAAAAATTTCAAAATAAATATTACCAAGCAATGAATGAAACATTGAATCGACGTGTGTTCTGATTTAATGCAATATTTTGTTCTTCATATCGAGCACCGGTTTCCCGCCAAACCCAGAGCCGACCTGCATCTCCAGTAGATATGCTGAACTCGTCAATGAATATGACCCGAGACCAGTCACAAAGTGTCCAATTGAAGAGTTGATTAGCATAGGCTAATCGTCTCTCTCTATGAACGACTCGAAGTCTCTCTTTAATGGCTGCTACTCTATGTCTGACTCCTAATGATATTGAATTTGAATTGAATTTGAATTAGAATTAAATAAAAAATAAAAAAATATCAATTTACCTTGATCTCTCAGCCGATTACTAATTGCTCGATCGGAGAGTACAGAAATCCTTTCATTTGCTTCAATGGCTGGCAATTGTCTGATTTTATTCATGTCAGACCAATTGTTTTGGAGGACTATCTCTCTTAGTGTCTGGTCGTCGTCATCGGTTGTTTTCTTAATTGGTCCACCACTTCGAGGAAGAGTGATAAACAACTCTTCGTTGTCATCGATGCGACACCATTCATAATATGTGCTTTCGCCTATGTCTTGAAAATAATTTTTTTTGAAATATTTGATTTTTATAAAAAAAATTGAAAATTTACCGACTAATCGACGAATATTCCACTTGGTGCTATTCTTCGCCCTCAACTTAATGAAAAGACGGAATTTGAGTTAACGTTCAGCAATGGATAAAACCATAATTAAATAATTTATTCAAATATAATTGTTTTGTCAATCAAATGGAACCGAATGTTATGGACAACAATGAAAACGTAATAAAATTCATTCGAATGTATTCAACATTAAGTATGCGTAAGCACTGCCAATACAGGCGATATATGAGATAAATTGACTTTTGAATCAGAACTTAGTGGAAGAGCAGGGTCTAAAATTATTGTTTAAACAATATTTTTCAAATTCTTATCCTGGTTACAATCAAGAAAAAACAATTTGAAAATCAAAAATACAAATATATTCAACTTTTAAAATTTAAAGCTTTTATGTTGATTAACTCAAAAATTGAACAAGCTAGTTAAATTTCAATGATATATTCTTAATCCTCGGGAAATTCTACATCGGATTCATGTAAAATATATCATGCTATCATGGTATATCACCTTGTTACTCTAAGTTGAAATTTAAAGTTAAATTGATCAAGGTAAAAAGCTGATATCATAAAAATTCAGCATATTTTTAAAATTGACAACTATTTGGCTACAATATACCGAAAACAGTTTGAAAATCAGATCACCCATTCAAAAGATATTCAGGTTTACCTGACATTGGATAGTTAATTCCGATACTGCATCTGTCCTATAATTTTCATCATTTGTGTCATTAATATCAGCACTCGTTGTCGTTATAATCGGTTTCGATGTCTGGCTATTCGTTATTCTGTTACAGGATTTGGTTCTGTGTAAGTTCAGTAATAACTTGTAATTGTCCTCGATGTTTATTAGCGACTCTGTACTGAGCGCGTATCTATGGCCAGTTGTCTTTTCTGTACTCTTTTTGCTCGTCTGGTGCTGTCCTTCGTGTGCACTGAATAGTTGATTAGTAGTCGACTGATAATTGTTACACGAATTGGATTCTGTTGTCTATTAAAGAGGAAAATGTTTTATCAATAATAACTGTATTTATGCATAAAATGTATGAAAAGTATTGTTAAATAAAATTAAAATATTATACAAAATGTTATTCAAAAAGAGCTTTAAAGAGCTTTAGGTTTATATTTATCCTCTCTTTTCGCTCATTAGTCATACTCTTTCATAAAAATGGTTTATTGAGTGCAGAGATGTGCAGGCTTTCCAAAATCTAATTTTTTAAAATGATAGGATAAAGCTAATTTTTACTATAAAATTTCACCTTGTATAATTATTCAAAACTAGGTAAAAGCACCATGATAATCTTATACAATTTAGCTGGATCAAATTGAATTATTATTAATTAAGAAGTAATTATTAAATTAAGCTAATTTGATATTTGAACAGGGTACAAATTAATTATTGATTATTTCACTGATTTCGCAACTTAGCATGGTATATTTTTTATTGTAAATGTCACGCTAATTAAAAGTAACCTTGCCTATTTTCGGAGAGGAAGAGATAGATTATATCATTACTGGTAATACTATTCCCAACTCTCGAATCAATTCTATCGTTAATTAGTATCCATTGGACTATAATTAGTATTTTTAGTGCATATAATATACGGTTAATGAGTGTCGTATTTAATGACATAAACAGATTACACTGATTATAATCTTTTTGTGAAAGTTGATGGATAGTTAAAGATTTTATCTTAAGATAGTAAAGAGATAAAGCAAGCAGGGAAAATATTCCCTTGGCGACTAGCTTGCACATTTATGATCAAATAAAATAGTTTGACTACAAAATTCAATTATTGGTTTTTTTTGGCTATTCTTTTGTATAAAAAAATATTTGCTTTCGTTCGTCATTGCAATCGATTTTATGGAAAAGAAGAAAAAAAGAGAATCTTTTGATTCAATTGTCTGAATAAATAGATTTTTGTTTGATTTTATATACAGTCAGAGACATAACTGTCCATAATAGCGAATAATGTTTCAACTTGAGGGACTCCTTTTATATTAACTTGATCAAGGTTTAAAATTGTTCATGCAAATAAATTTTATAATATGTTTCATCATGCACATTTTGCTAATATTAATATTGATCAAGCTATAATAATAATAGTAAATGTCAAACATGTAAAATTAAAATATAATTTAGAATGCATTTATTGATTCAGTTAAAATGAACATGATGAAAAAGAACAAGCAACACATTTTTTGTGAAAAAATTTATTTTATTTTCTTTCAATACAATTATTCTCTGCAAAAATAGGGACAGTTTTAGCCCTAACTGTATATAATGTAAATAAGAATTCATTCCCAAAAGCGCTTATGATTTAATTGTATTGACTATAGCTTTAGATTTATTTCATTGAATACAATAAATATAATTAATTATTTCAATCTGTATTGACATTGATTTGATGTTCAAGTCGTTCAACAGTGTTGTCACAGCACTCATAGCAGTAATAAATTAAGTCCTCTATAAGAGAGTAGAATAAGTCTGTCTTATATGTCATTTTGATGGCTTACTGTCCAATAGATACTGTTCAATGTACATGGTCAATAGACATCATTCACTTAGCATGATTACTTTACAGCTATATCTTCTTAGAGACTTTGTTCAAGTTCGCCTATATAACTGAACTTGTTTAAAATTGACGTTAAATTCAGTGAAGAATAATTCAATAAAACCGAATATTTTTGACTTTTGAGCTCATTTTTTAACTCGTATTTATAGATGAGTTAATCCTGTTTTAAATGATTCTTCCAGATAACTTGATAGTTCTGTTTACCAAGCAAGTTCTTGTTTAACAATTATACAGCTATATTAATCACTGAGGCTTTTTTTAGAAAGCTGTAACAATATCCAGGTTATTTTTGATCAATAATAGCACTCGTCGTTTTAATAGAAAAGTAAGTAGTTGTTGAAGTGTTTATTGGAATTGTTGTTTATTCCTATAATAGCTTGATAATAATAGATTCATTAAATTAATTGAAATTTATTCTGTTCTAATCACCAAAGTCTGGAAACCGTTTAGCCGTGAATAGCAGTCTGACGCCAATAGAATAAAAAAAGGCTGGCTTTGGACTAAAAAATTGTAAATTAAATAATTTTTATTATATTTTATCCAAAGCGCCGCTTATTGTTCTTCTATTGGCGCCAGACTGCTATACACGGCTAGGCCGAACGGTTTTCCGGGCTTTGCTAATCACTGTATGAGTGGAGTGAAGTTTAATTATCAGTAATTTATGTGTGGGTGATATTTACACTCAACAAATAATTGGAAAATAGTTATTAAAAGCGAATCATTTGAATAATATTCAAATAAATTGAATAAATATTTTAATCTAAATATAATTTCTAACTAACGATCTTGGGATGTGCAAGGAGGAGGAGTAGACAAAATCGACCGGGTTATTCACCAAGTTTAATTTACTCGATAACATTTGGATACTCCCCCTTAGTTTTGCGATAAATTATCGGTCGAATCCGCTGAATATCGGGTACGCCTTGATATTGAATTATGTCTCAAATAACCTTGATGACATTTTGACCTTGCACATCGCTATAATAATTATATCTGTGACAGATGTGTCCGCTTTATCGGACATTTCATAGCAAACAGACTACATGTTAGCCAATATCCAAATGAAAATATCTGAAAGATATGATTATTGGAAAATTGATCCGGTAACAAAATGCAAATTGATCTACACTTCTATGTATGTTCTGTCGATATTTGACCTTTTCTACGCTTCCTTATTGTGCACTTATCTGACAAAATGTATTTGAACTGAACTAAACATACTTTGACAGCGACTTTAAAATTTCAGAACTAATTACAAGTTTGTTCAGAGAAATGACTTAAAAAATTGCACAAGTACAAATAAACTATTAAGGATTTAACCAATTAGATTTGCACAAACATCGAAGCAGTAACCACTTGAAAAAAAATTCTGATATCAAAAATTTTTCCGTATAAAAGTTATTAAATAATACCAAAAAACTTCAAATTATTTAATCATTTTTTAATCACAACAAATTAATAATAACCTAACATGCTTAAAAAATCTCTAAAAATTAAAATGTGGAAAAACTTAATTATTCAAACTGTTATTAATTTTCAAATACGTATAATATTAGGCATCATTTTTGAGGCTATTATTATTCGTCGAATTGAGTCATTTTTAACTTTTGCCAAGTTTAAAATTGTGAATTCTTTTGAATAGAATATTATTTTTGTGTATAATAAAAATAAACTGTTAATTTTACATGTAAAAATGTCATCCATACCAAATACCTGAGAAAAATAACAAATGTGTTGCAACAAAATGTCTATGTCTGGACCAATATTATAAATCAATTTTTTGATGGCTCAGACATTTTTTATGTTGAATAATATCAGCTTTTATTTTATCAAATCTACTCTCGAATTGAAATTTATTTATATTTTATAACAAAAAACTCGATGCGGACCAAGGTAAAATGTGTCATCACAATAGTTATATCAGTGATTCAAGAGTACTTTTGTCAAGAATTGTGACATTTTATTGAATTTTAAGAATAACAGAAAATACCTGGTTTAATTTTATTTGTGTGCAAATTGATAATTCAATTATCAAATCAAACTTGAACCAAAAAACAAACATGTGTCTTATGTTTACCAACAATAGTTTTAATCACTGACAAATTATATTTATTCCAAAATTAGTTTATTATTACAGTTTGAATTCATTGTTAACTTTTACATTTGAAAGGAAATTGACTTGTTTAATTTAAAAAAAACAAATTGAATGATCAGCGCAAGTTACAGGTAAATAAAATTATACTTAATTAATAAATAAAGGTTACGCAAAACTGGTCAAGCTGAAATATTATTGAGTTGAAATAAAATGAAAATATACTGACGTGAGCCACCATAATAAAAATGAATCAAGATTCAATACTATTTATTCTATATTGTTTTATATTTGACAGTTTGCGTTTTTTAAAGACATGGCTTAAAAGCAAAACATAAATTAAAAGAAAACCATCTGATCAGACAAACATTTTCCAGTAACAGTAAAGTGAGTTGATTGTCATAACATTATCGGGTGATAAATAAACTGATATACAAGTTAAACACAATTCAATTGAAAACTACAAAAATTAATAAAGTATGAACAGGGCCAATAGTCTCCACTCGTGTATCATTGCTTTATCGGATACCTTGAGCTCATTTTTTCACAACATTTCAACAGCACTCGAGCTCTTCGAGTTCTTTCATTAACATATTAATATCTGTCCTATTATTTTCATCGTTTGTGTCATTAATATCAGCACTCGTTGTCGTTGGTTGGTTGGAGTTGCCCCCAACGACTGCATCGCAGTGCAATCGCCACAGCCCGAAGGCAGGGGAAAGGTTACACTCATTTAGGCGGTAGGTGAGCTAGTATGAGCCCGTGTTCACGTGGGCGCAAGCGCCTTATCATACTCTTACGTGAGTGCTTTGAAACTTCGTCGCTCAGCCAATTTTCAGCCTTTTTTCCGGTGTCGAGGCGCGATCCAGGAACCCTTCAGCTCTTGGGTCGCACACTCTAACCAGTGAGCTACTGAGCGACTTAGCGGATATGTACAACAATTTTTCGATTTTGACGTTGGTCCTTTTTTAGTGAAGTTTTTTGAGCCAGCAAATGATTCAGAGCTGCAGATCGATTCTCATGTATTACCAGCTCATTTGTTTCGACAATAAATAAAATCAATAAAATTCTAAATTTATATTATATTATATGCAAACAAATTATTAAATCTTTTGAATTCCATTAAATTCATATATGAATTGCCATTTTGTACGTATAATATAATATACTGATTGTGCAAACAATAAATGACTTTTTATAAAATAAATAAAAGTTTTAATTTGACTGATTCTGCCTCTAAGTGTTGCTTAAGTATTATTAAGAACAGTTCAGATCACGTGAAGATCCAGCAATATTTTGATGTACTGTAGGCCTAATTCCCTTGACTGGGGATCCAATCCATTTGTCTTTATATTATTAATTGTATTCTTGAATATACTTTAATTCTCATTAAAATCTTGTATTCAATACAAATTCGCTTTCAATGCCTACTATTTTAAATAGTATTCATCGACGCATTGGTTCCATAATCAGACGGAATATATATTTTTTCTAATATCTGTATTAATTATATAATTTTTTTTAAGGCACAGGCATTTCAACAGAACAGAAAAGAGCTTGCTCATATCAGACTAGTTTTCCTCTTTAAAGCCATGGGTTTATAATTAAGAAATATATCTTCACTTCTGGGATAACTGTAAGCAATCTTTTGGTCGAATGCTTTTCATGCAAACACTTATTAGGAGAGAGAAGAAGACGAAGTGAGACAATCAATAGTCAAAGCACTGGTGGAGCCCAGAGTCGAACCAATGGCCAAATTCATTCGCATCACTACAGAGCACATACGTATATAATTTGTGGCTCTATTACTGTCGCTCGAATTATTGTGGGCTCCGGGATATAAACTTCATTTCATACTAACACTCGGACTAACACTATAGTACTGACGAACAAGTATTATCATATCATATCATAGCTCTCTCTCCTCTCGTCTCTTCTCTCTCCCTCCCTCTCCCTCTCCCTCTCTCCATCTTCTTCTCTGCTCTTCTGGTTGACAATATATTATGTTTCGATACATTGTTTAGACTTAAGTCACTTTACTTACTATTTTTAATCGTTGGTTTCAACGCAAGCTGTTGTGTGTCTGAAAAATAAATAAAAAAATCAGCAAAAACTGAAGAAAAGAATAACAATTATATAAGTATTAGTGTGTTATATAATAAGCAACAAAAGTTTGTAATTCCAACCCTGACAACAAAGAAATTAGTGAAGTGAGCTGAAATCAAATTATTGGTCAGTTTACTGTATAACAAGATTGTACACAATTCATACTGGTCACTTTGCTCTATTGAATTATCAAATAAAATGAAGGCGTTGTCAGCGCCTGAGTTATCAATGATCTACACATTGAGACGCAAAGGGCTGATGAAGTTTTTTGAGTGCAGAGCTCAAACCAATCAGGTTGAATTTATAAAAAAATATCAATCTTGGTTCTCTAACTTGACAAGAATTTTGAAAGGTTTAAAAAAAATAGCGCCAGTAGCAGAGAACCTATAGTGTCAATAGAATAAAAACCACATGGAATATCTGAAATTTGAACAATGCAAATTAATCAAGGCAAAAAATCATTGAATACCTATCTCAGGATTTCTTTTAAAAATGTATATTTTAAGCCTGGCAGGACAATATATTTGAAAAATCAATAAGTTTACCATGCTCTAGAGCCAAAACCAGCAGAGATATTTAAAGTTTGATGATCCAAGGTTCATTATCGATAAATACTCTGAAAATCGATTTCTTGAAAATTAAAACATATATAAAGTATAAAAGAGTGAAAATTACACAAATATACTCATAATTATGGAGTTATTATCAATGAAAATAATGATTGATCAAGCTTGATTAATACCTAGCTTGTCTATAATAGTTTGCATTGAACTTAACATTTTCACAGATTACAACTGGGTTGCAATTGTTTGTTACTTATTTCGCAATAGTTATCGCCTAAACTTTGATCCAATTAAGAAAGTAGAGTGTCGTTGGATCGATCCGTCCTTTTTGAGCCCAAAGAGTCGAATAATAATAGAAATGAGAGTTCGGGTCAAAGAGTTTGAATCCTCTCTCAACTCAAACACTATTTATATGCAAAGAAGTCTATTAACGAAATCGTTTTATTTTATTCCAGAATTCCTATTGAGTTAATGCATTTGTTCTCCGGTGGGATCAGATGTCGACATGAGAAATGAAGAATCTGTGACACGAGTAGCAGATCTGTGACATTCTTTATATCAGTTGATGGGTTTGTCTTCCAGTGTAAGGCAATGAAGAATTTTAATTATTCAATAGTTTCGTGTCTGAACTCAATGAGAGCCAACTGCACGCAAGGCTACCCTTTGGGACAAAATATTAGGTTATGTTTACAAAGATGTAGGCATTGGTGGTATACTGTATAAGTAAACTGTGTTTCGGATCAAACATTACATTTTGACAGAAAGAAAGTCAAAACAGAGGATTCGCTCGAGTTTTCTGTTTAGATGTTTATTAAGTTATTCGTTAATTAGAAATAAAAAGTTTAATCTCTGGTAGACTAGTGTTGAGCGCAAAAATAAGAAGAGCTAGCTACAATAAATGACAGCTGTTCCCGATCAATCATTGGACAGCCGGGTAAATCATTTTTAACAGTGATTACTGCATACTATGCATACAGTACTTCGTAGTGTTGGATGTCTTCACTGTTTTTCCATTGAATGTCTGCTTTAAACCATACTTTCAAACAGATATTGTGCCGCAGAATAATGAAAACTATGTTTTAAAGTACAGTGGGTAGTTTTGAAAACAAATAGATTGAAGTTTGTTTACAATTCTCTCCAAATAGTAATATAAGAAAAATTGAATTAAAAATATTCTTGTTCAGACTAAAAAACAATTTAACAATAAGTTTATTGCATTTTAATCGACAATTTTAAAACTTAATTCATTTACAGTCAAACAGTTTTAAATGAATAGCAGAGACGAGCGTTGATTTGCAAATTAAACTTTTAGTTAGCCCTCTATTCACGTTAATGTTAGGCTTCATTAAAGTGAAAGCTCTATTAAATCTAATGAGTTGTTAGAGATTAACTCTGAGCTTGAATTTGAACTAAAAATTGGTCTAATATTTTAAATTCTAAGAAATTCCTTAACAATTCATTTGCAAATCTATTAATAAATAATAATCTGATCGTTCGTTTCGCAAATATTCCATTTGATTGGTTGGAGAAACAAAAAATATATAAATAAAAAACTATTTTATAAATAATATATTTTAAATGAGAAGAGTTTGGATGAAAAAGATGGAGAAAATAATAAGAGATAGAGAAGAGAATGTCGACCAAATCCATTAGCACCCTTTAAATTATGTGAAGTGTCCTTTTTCGAATTGAAAATTTCAGTTGCTATGGACACCAGTTCTCTCTCTCTCTCTCTCTCTCTCTCTCTCTCTCTCTCTCTCTCTCTCTCTCTCTCTCCCCTCTCTGGTCACACATTGGGTTTGGGGTAAAATACAGTTATGGCTAAAAAAGCATTATTTAGTCGATTCTGTTGAATGTTATCCTCAAATATTGAGAGTTATACTCAACACATAAACTACAGAATTATTCATGAAATACAGAATTGACACAACACTGAGAGGAAAGTATGGTTAGAATGATGAGCCAAACGAGCATAAAGCCAACAAAATAGAGCCGAATTGCTATCATTTGGCTTGTGTTTGACTGCAAAACATAGAATAAAGAGTTTGTATTCGCGTTATAATCACAATATAAATAAAGTGCACCGAATAAGTGCAAATAGAATTGGACCTTCTTCAGTTTTACATTATTATTGATAGCGTACTGATTATTATTAAACTGTATTCATTTACAGGATAACATTTCTTATTAAGATTGCATAGTTACAATTATAATATTCAAATATATCCATGGTTAATTTAAGAAAGTATTAGAAGAAGACTTGTATTCAATTAATTAGAATTTTGGATTTGTTTAAAACATGAGTTAAACAAGCACGAACGTTATTACCAGCGATTATAGCAATAATTAAATCAATTGATGACAATCTTGATAATATAGGCATTAGAATAAAATTGGCTCAATTGGTATTCATAACTATAGTATTTACAATGCATTAGCTATACTATGACAACAATGATATTGAGATTTTGAAAATGTTGAAAACTTTTACAACAAATGGTGGTCAGACAGGCAGACGGACAAACAGGCAGGTTTTGAAGCGAGTATACAGAGCTAAAAAATATATGCAATAATAGTAATCATTGTTTTGTAAATTCTTTTTAAAACTTTGGCATTTAATACATACTAACAGTTAGTATTAATACAGTATTTACTGTAGAATACTGTATGGAAATGAAAAATAAAGGAAATATTTTTATTAAATTATGTCAAACATATCTCAAGGCTTCTAATTAGTAAAGATATTAAATTTGGAGAACACTTATTATTATAATAATAAAGTGCTTTATTTGATGCGACTCTAATGACTTCCATATGTCTGCTTAGATTTTATGGTCGCTTTCGTGGTTTAATGAGTAACGACAAAGAATATGCCCTGGTGATCGTATGAAATACACGTCAAATACAGGGACATCCAAGAAAATGAAAATGGATACGTGTGTAACCATTGAATTGCACCTGAATACTTAATGAATGCATTTGTTTTCATTGTTGTTCGTAGTTATTAACTATTTCTGATCGAAAGCGACGATCACTACAACAAAACAACTTCTATTCAATTAACTAAAGAGTGGGAACTAGTGCTCAGATTAATGGGTATAAGGGGTTCAATGGAAGCGAATGATCCGAAAATAGGCTGAATTTTCCAAAATATTTTGAATTTTCAGATTAATTAAATACAGATCAATTTTGGTCAGTATTCAGATCTGAACCGAGTCGTAATATGCAGATAGCGTAAAAATGTATCTTGGTTATCCCTCATATATTTGCTCTAAACTGAGAGTTGTATTCATAAAACTATACTTTTGTTTGATCACAAAGTATTTGATATTAAAGAGAATACTTGAATAAAATTAGAGATATTTTCTTCTGGATTTCAAAAGTCATTTCACTGTAAAAAGTATAGCAAATTATATGCAAACTTTTAAACGTTAAGAATAAAATAACCCGGTTGTATATGCCATAGTCGTATGAAAAGCATTGATGTTTAGCTTAAAGCAGTGTTCTTACAGTGAATACTACTGTAGAGAGTATTGCAAAGAAGAGGACTTTTTGTACTGTATTTAATCTTACAATGGAATTGAGTTGCACTCGAATGGAAGCACAGATTAAGATCATATACAACAGCAAACTGTTATTAATACTGTATTCATGAAAGAACTTGAATCCTGTTTGAAGACTACAGTATTCTTGCATTTCTTATCTGTTGTCAAGAATTTTAAACATTAAATAAATCTCAATTATAATCAAAGGAATGCAAGTCTGCGAGAACTGGAACAGTAATTATTAATAAGAATATTCTCTAACTGTATGTAAAACTGAAAATTTATAATTCTTATGCACTTTAATCTGGTATTAGAGAAAGCTTTTGAAATATGAAATAATAATATGGAATTATAGTCTGTAACTCAGGTAGATGCTCAGGGAAGAGAGGGAGAGGGAGGGGAGGGGAGAGAGAGAGAGAGAGCCGATTCAGTATATGGCCATAAATCAAAAATCAGGTTCGCCTAAGACTAGCGTTGCTATTATGTCGAGTCCAATGATGCCAATAGTCGGCTGAGTTGAGCACACTTTGTGAGCCTTGTCTACACTACTGCACTGTTGCCTACACTTTGTTCTGATTGATTCTCACTCTTATGCGATACAATATGTGCTCATTTTTCTGTGTCTTTTGCTAAAAGAGGTCTAATAAATACTCGGAGCGCTGTAAGCATTGTTTCTCTGCCAGTGCTTTCGGCACATACACACTACTGTATTTGCCTGAGGAGTTCGATACGAGCAGACTATTGCTATCCATTTGCTGGCAAGGCTTCTGAGCTATTGCTACTCCAGAAATGTAATGTAATGTAATTGAGGCAAAACTGTTCAATAGTAGAGAAAGTAGAGATCGCAGAGAACAGAGAGAACATGTGAGCACTTGTATTCATTGTATTCTCAAAACTAAACACTTGGGAAACACTATACAGTTGTAGAGTTTGCACAGTATGTTAGACAACATAAAGAAGCCGTTTATGAAAATAATAAGTCTATCGAACTCATGCCAATTGATCGGCAGCTCATGAACAGAGCTCTGAGACTTTCATCGATGCTCTCAACACATATTCAATGATGAAGCGTATGGTCACAAACGACTGGTCCATATTTTACATCACATGTGAACACAATATGAATCGAAAGAATAAGTAAAAGTTATTGCAGAAAAATAGGCCATTCGTTGAGAGCACACACAATATAAAGATGGCATATGTTTGTGTCGCACGTATTGTGTGATACAAATGCATATAAATTGATATATATTTGTATGGAATAGAAAATAGAAAATTTCATATCATATCTATCACTATATTATTCCAATTGATAACAGAGAGCCAAATGTCATCGAGCACAACCATAATCATAGGAAAGTCAGTCAACGACTGCTATGAAAAGATTGGAATGAATGCAATTCAATGCATACATTTCTGGTGATCAGCACTTGTACGGCATCGGCCGAGTGAAGGGTCAGTTCGATAAATTACAATTAAGCTATGATTGATGGCTAATATGAGCATTGAATGGACGTAATAACGCACTGCTCTGTCGTTTAGTCTGCCAATATCAAGGTCTACCGAGTTTAGGAATCATACTTAGTGGCCAACCCCATAGATTTAGCAAGTCTTGGGCAAACTGAACTTGATAAATTTGAAAAATACAAGATCACAAAACTAGTGTGCAGTTCTGCAAGGATTGACTGTCCATACAGTATTGCAAATCAAAGCCATTATCGCCAGATTTATTTTATTGGCAGTTATGCCATCCCTGGCCATTGACAGCTTAAGTCATCCTTTCATTACCTTTCCTCCGATCAAACCATTGCTTGAATACCACTCATTCACTCATTCATTCAGAGCTTTATTCTGTGCGAGTGTTTGGCTTTGATATAAAATTAACGCTCGTTTATGACAGACATAACAATGTATTTGTATGCCATTCACTATTAATTCATAAGAGTTGGGTCTAATTTAATAAGCATAACATGTCTCGCAATCAAATGCCAAATAATTCAAGAGAAAGCGATACAAAATAATATTCATTAGATTTTTCACTTTTTATATACAATTGTTTGAAATGATTTTTGACAAAAGCACTTAAAGTCGTTTGTCTTACAAATTTGCAATTCAAATATGAGTTCCGTCAGCTTAGGCATCAGCCAGGATGAATTAAAACTACCATTAGATCGATTTTCGAAACTCGACACCAATTCTTTGCTCACTTATCAAAATCTCATTTCCTTTAATTTAGTTTATATTACTTTAAAACTGAATTGAGTTTAAACTTTCGATTATATTATTCTTTATATTTCTCAACAAATATTTAAACCAATTATTAACAAATATAAAAGTGGGTCCTTTTTTCGCGATCAATTCAATTTTTGCTGAATTTAATTGAATTTATTCAAAAGCAATTTGTTAGTCGTTGACAGAAGGAATCGGTCCATCGATTGAGTCAATCGATAATATTATAATTAGTTCTATAATTCATTTGATTAATAGAATAACTCATTTGAATTCACATGTCTTTACATGCAATACACTTATCAGATATCAATATACTGTACTTAAGCCTACAATCAATTTGAAGAAATGTGGTTTCGATAGTGAACTACAAATTTATTGAAACCCAATTCTGAAGAGACATCAGAAGAATACGAACTGATCTAATAATTCTTTTCTTCAATTTATGAGACTTAGAAAGAAAATTTCAAACCAAATAAATTGAATCACTTTTCAATTCAATTGTTCATATGATCATCAAATTCCAAATTTATCCCTAAGTATTTTGGAAATACTTTCATCCATCTACATCTAACATCTATTGATTTATAAACAGTCAAGGGGCAAATATTTATTTTGGTTATCACACAAACATAGCATAAGAATATGATAGAAGACACAGAGACTGTCATACAGTATAAATTGGAGATGGATCACAATTGTGTTGGAATCAGGAAATGATATTTTATTCTAAATTTTAATCGAAATTAATATAATGTGAAATAAATGCAATTTTATATAAATATTTATAACATTGAAACGAATAAAAAGTCTTTTTTCAATAAATATGATTAAAATGAATACAATTTTGATAAACGTATCGAAAATCAATTTTTTTATTTAAATTATCGAAAAGTTATATTCAATATATTGCGGGCGAACTTAATTAATAGACCTTGGCTACTTCTATTGGAGAATGCTTTATTCTTAGTCTTATTTATCAGTTTCTCCAAAAAATCAGTCATAAAAGAAAATATATATATTGTCACCCTTGCTCATCTTTGAGTATAATTATTTCATTAATCAATTGAATATCGATTCGATCTAATAGTTGAATATTTTTCACTTCACTTATCCATAATTTGATTGATAAGAAAACTAATTCATATGAATTGTCAAATATATAGATAAACACTAATACTGTATAAGACTTACACTGAATATAAGCAATGGTTCCGCCGATTGAGATGAAGAGCAGAATCTGAAGAATAAATATAAATAAATTAGAAAAAAGTTTTTCAATTTATTAAAATTTGTCTTTTATTTACTCTCGGAGTTCACTCTAAACAGAAAAGTCATTTTTCTTTGAAATGCAGAGCATTTATGAAATTACTTGTATTACTTGAGCGCATAAATTAAAAAAAGGACTTTTACTAAATTTGTTTAATGGACTCTATTTTATAGAAGAATGAAAAAAGTAAGGCTTAGCTCGACTTAATTTGATTGCTTTTGTTTGTTTGTCTTTAATATGTAGTAAATTGAAAAAAAGTGAAATTAATTTCTCCTTTATATACAGTATTCCAATATTAATAATGCTTTGGCTCTTATTTTTTGATTATATCCAGAATTGAAGTCAAAAAATTTTATTCATTACTTGTATTTCGGAAAATAATATTTATAACAAACTGAACGCTCAGAATCTCGAATCCATATTAAAAATAATAAACTAACATAAGTTCAGTTCAGTAAATACAGTACAGTATAAGTTAGTTTGTGTGGATTTGTTTGTATACAACATTCAATATTGACGGTTCAAATGTTTCCTCAATTACTCTATCAAATAACATTGATTGCAGCAATGTCCAATGTCCAATGCAAGGGCACCCAGGTTTTCAGTGTTGAAGATAACATGCAAACTTATTGGTTTACCCTGGAGTCAACTCATTTCTAGGTAAATTTGACCGATTCTACTGCTATTCTACCCAATAATACCAATTACTATGGACTCCAACTTATAATGTAGTCAAGTATTGAACGAAACTTCATATTTCAATCTACAATATCACTACACAATTGAATCCGGATTTTCCAATTGAACAAATGTGAATCATCATTCATGCTTGATCCCACAAAAGGACCAAGATATGAAGAGTAGGCTGAGGTATATTTCTTAATCAGTTTTATTATTCAAATGTTTTACTTATATTTATTTAATTTTGTTCTACTCCTTACCCAAATGGAAGCCCTTTCCCATTAGCCAGCACTAGTAGGCTCAACATTAAGCCAAAGTATTGATAATTATATTGCAATTAATTTTTGTCAGAACTCTTCGAATCTTACCTTTTATTCTATATTTAAATATTGAATAATGAGATCAAAGCTTTGTTTTATGACTTCTTAGTAAATGTTTTGATTAATGTTTTAGTTTAAGTCCAATAGAATTAGTTTTATGTTTGAAATGTTGGACACTATTGAAAGTGTAGATCAATTTGAATTGTCGTTATTTTGTTGTATTGTTTCTAATAAGTGAGTATCGAATAAAAGATAAACTGAACGTCCATTTAGGGCGTAATGACTATAAATGTTCTTAAAGTACAATAGTTTCAAATCAATGCCATTCAGTGCGAAACAAAGACTTGCATTCAAACTGTTTGAGTGAAAGCCGGGTTTGTATTGTATTTGAGAGAACATTCAATACTTACTACGATTCCGATGACAAGCATTGCCGCCAACACATAGAGAGATCGCTTTCGGGTAATGAAGTTATTGCGGGCACAGCTCTCGGTGTAGTTATTAGTGCGGACTTGGGTTTCGGTCCCGTAATCTTTCGACAGTAAAGACGAGTAGGTCTGACAGTTAGGCAGTGCGGGCATCGATGCCAACTGGGCTACACCTCCTCTCGCCTGATAGTTGTGTCCGATTTGCTGATCCATAACGACTTAAATGTCTTGAAATATCGATTAGTCGTTCAGTCGTTCAGCCGTTCAGTGAAAATATAGAGTTTTCAGTTGTCTTCTGCCGATTGGGAAGTAGTTTCTGAACTGGTAGTAGTGTTGGCCCAAAGTAAACATTATCGTTTCAAACCCATATTCCGACATACAATGCATGCCAGCGCACAGTTATGCTCCCAGATCTATTTGTTCACAACTAAGTCTTATGTCCAGAACATCTCAGAATCGCACAAAACTAACGTAAATTATTTTTCTGCTTCAGACAAACGTTTACTTAGCAGTCGATTCGGTGCTATTGCGGCCAAACGTGTTGTACACTCGCAAACATTGAGCCTAAATAGAGACAACACTAATATCAGTACATTCTGTGCTCTACTGTACTCTACACTACTGTTTGATTGTTGAACCAATAAATTCTCTATAAAGCAATTCTATCCGGATATCTGTCTAACGCTAATAAAATTTCTTTATCGCTTCTTCTCATTCATTTGGCTCTCATTCATGTCTATGGTTTTCAGTCAGAATTGTATGAAAACAAATAAAATCAAAATTATTAAATATGACGGATATTATGGTATTGTTTAGTTGAGCTCATGTACACTGCCAGCAAAATATATCGACAGAACTGTCTTGTTTTTCAGGCCTGCTTTCAGGGGTGGCCAGACTCTTAAGCAGAGCAATATGAAACGACTTGAGCTATGCTGGCTTAGAGTCTATTCCCAATCAAATACAGTATGCCTAAATGAACCTGTCTTCTTGTGTGAACCTTGCATATTTATTAGCATCATTACAAATGTGATTCTAATTTAGCAAATGTGAGCAAATTTAATAACAAGGTTAGGATCAGTCTCTAACTTAAATGAAAAGGTTCTTTGTTACTCCCAAAATAGCTTACTGGCCACCTATGACTGAGATATCCATATTAACAGAACAAAAACAGATGTCGTAATCATTTGTTCGGCTTTTATGTAAATTACTTTTCATGTCGTGATCTATGGCTTATTGTAGCGAATCTGCATCCACTCAGAGCTCAAATGCTTTTCAAATCAAATTAAATCAATATTAAGTTTTTTAGTTCAGTTCAATACATCTCAAGCACATTAGAAAGAGTGTTCTTATACTCCAATACTTTTGCAACAATGTTATAATAAGTATCAATATATGGTTTGGCCAATAAATATGTGTAAATATTGTATCAAAACTATTAAAATTATTCATTTATTTCAAATGAATTTGAGAAACAGGTAATAAATTTAATCGATTTTAAGCTTAAAAGTTTGGTTGACATAAATAAGAGGAATCCATATTTATAAAGTGGTTTAATGATGGCATAAATTGAAAACATTGGTAGAGCTGAGTGGAGGTGGCTGTAGAGCAGAGTTTCAGTGAAGTCATATTTAAGTTAATGGAAACTTCAGCGCAAATATAAATTTATATTCTATGGAGTAATTCCTACACAACTACTGCTCAGTGTGTGGTTTACTCTACTCTACTCTATACTGAAGAGAGCATTACTTTTTATACACATAATCAAAACCATTTAAAGTGTAAGGATGTTTTTATTCCAGTTTGTACCCATGTACTGTACTGTACTGTACTGCACATGCAGACGACAAAATTAATGAATAACTGGCGAAACAATGTCTCAATTTATAGGAAATGAAACCAAAAAATTCGGGATTTTTTAAAATTAAATTTAATGAAATATTTGTATATATACCCAATTTTGTATTCCTTTGACCCTGCTATGTCACTGAAAACTCTTATTTTGCACCAATGTTTAACAGATACGAGAAACAGAGATGCGGAAAGAGAGTAAGAGAGGATTGAGAACTCTGGTTGAGTTGGATTCAGTTTTGTCTGCGGTTTAGGGAAACACCGTTTTATTATAAACACTGTTTTCGGTGTTCAGTGATTTATAGCGAATTTAGACGAAATATAGACAATTGTGAATAAAAAAAAGGGAAGCTCACTTATATGAAGAAGCGTGTAACTACGGTAATAAGTTATCTTAATTTCCAGAATTATCTTTTGTGCTTTAGAAGACATATTTAGCTTTTATTAGGAGAGAAACCAATTTCTATGCCATAACTTTTGCTCCATTAGTATGCATTCATTCTATAAATTTTAGTGAACAGATTATAAGCACTTTTCAAAACATTTGTTATACAATATATTTATATAAAAATTTTATTACTTAAAAAAATAATCATTTAAAGTGCATATTATTTATATAATAAAATATGAGAAAAATCTCAGGGCTTTATTGAGAGTTTATAGAAGATTGGCTTAAAAAGCCATTAAAATGTTATTAATAACAACTTATTATACATTCCCATAGTTTTTCAGACAATTTATTTCATATAAAGCACTGCTTTATTCGAATTATTTTATTTGTTTTCTTGAAATGACTATAATTTCTAATTTATTTGTCCGAATCATTCATTAAACATTTTTTTTTATAAAACTTTTGTTTCAATTCAATATCAATTATTTTTCTTACTATAAATGGATTGATTCCATAGAGAATACATTTTTTAACAGGAATTCTGTTCCTACTGCCAGACCTTTAGGGAAATTCAAATTCTTCATTCAGATTCGTCAGACAATATTCGGCAATGTTTCAGAAAAAGGAGAATAAGAGGGAATAAAAGTGTCGAAAAATGTGATCTCAAGAAAAAATCTGAAACCTATATAATTAAGTTGAAAAAGAAGTGCATTTTCCCATTTGCTCTCTCGATGCCGGAGTAGTACTGATGGCTGATGTGCCGCCAAAAAAGTAATGACTGACTCTTCTCTATAATAACCCCATTTATATGTGGATTAGATTTTATAGTTTCGTAGTTTAGAAAAAGAAATTATTGCAATCATTATTACTATTATTGTTATTAGTATTTTTCGTTTTACTTGATTTCCTTATCAAAGCCTTTAATTAAAGTTTCGTCAAATAGTCGTTATATCAACAAAAAAAACTTTTTTAATTATATTTTTAATCAGACGAATAAATACATTGAATTTTGAATGTATTTTCTTTACTTTATTACATAAATTGTTATAAAAATTATTATATAAATAGAACCTATAGCTCCACTTGACCTACAGCTGAATTAATTTTGTATAGTGTTGCGAGTTCAGGGTGTCACCCTCGTAAATTTAACATTTGAAGTGTGGGTCCAAAGACTACAATTCAGATCTTTATAATTATTTTTGAAAATGAGTGCCAAAGACTTAGAATTTCAAATTGCAAGTTAAGCTAGATGAGATTTTAAAAAGATTCGATAGGGCACCCTTATCTGAACTTAGTCTCTGTAACCAAAATTTTGTTTTATACTATTCATGTAATAAAAGTAAAAAATTAAAAAAATTTAAATATATTTTCAGTGAAATCATTTGAATTGAAAAATGTTTGAAAACATAGCTTAATATTGTAGACTAGAATTAAATTTTTATAAATGCATTCAAACTAAAAACATATTTATTATTAAAGACATGAAATAAATTGTATATGAATTTAATTAATTCTAATTCTAATTAATTCACTTTTATTATTCATGTGAACAGTCATATTGTGAGGAAATTGTACTCAACTATTTAGAAACTTTATGAATAGGCCTCCGGTACCCAATACAGTATCACTATTTCAGAGAGATTTCAGTCAATCTTATTTGATTCCATGAAAATAAAAGGAAAAGGATACTGCTCAATTATATTCCTAAATCAATATATCTAAAAGTTTGAAAACTTTAAAAACCACTTGAGGTAAAAGAATAAAAAGAGACAGAACTTACCTTGTTCGTAGATGTTGTCGGATGATTTTTTTAATTAACTTCAATTCGTAAAAATGTTGGTTAACTTCTGTTTAGTCAAACAGTTGATGCGATCAGTTGTCACTCTTGTTAAGTGCGAGTCTTCATAGAGTGTATACACATCTACTAAAGCATTGTATGTATTATCTGAAACACAATTAAACTTTTTACTCGAAGTTCACGAATCAGGAGAACAATTGTAGAGTTGGTGAGTCTGACGATGCGATTGCTGTTGAGTCGCAGTTCTCTACTAAACTGTGGCTATAAATGCATGGATAGACTGATTGCTGCTTTCATAACATGAAAATAGTGGATAGTATAGTGAGAATGCGCTTCCTATGCTCTGGTGGTATAATAGAGAAACTTTGGTCGCTTTCAATATCGACCCGATATTAGCTGAGCTAAGCTGAGCTGAACAGTGATGGAACGCATCTTCGCATAGGATTGTATTACTCGGATATTGTGTGAAGTTTTGGTTCGCATTTTTCGCTGTGAATCCGAGTCTCATTTTCATTAGAGTATACGCCAAACCATTTATTCTCTGTTCTCTCTGTTCTCAAACTTATTGTTTATTTGGTGTGTATTTCGGGAAATTCCGAATCGCATTAACATTAGAGCATAACAGCTGCTCCAACACAGCCTGAAATGACGCTTCCTTGCAGTGCGCGTACGAGAAACAACTTTACAGAATGTCGGACAACATTTCACTCTCACTGTTCACTTCTCTCACACATTACATACAATTCTCAATTGCAATAAGTATTTCATTGATATCACATCCGAGTTATGGCCCAACAATAGAGTGCTCAGCGCTAACAATGACTGCCAGTTCTATAATATCGGCTCTCAATAGCAAAAGTAATCGACTTGTTTGGGATCGGATTGGAAGTGGAATATCAGTTGAGAAATGGCTGAACAACGAGACCAACATTCAGACATACATTGGAAAGGCGTTCACCGGAATAATTGAGTTCACTTACAAACATAGTCTCTCTCTATATGGCCAACACTACAGCCCTATTCAATCAGATTAATACTCAAAATGAATAACTTTTATAGATATCAGCATATCGTTCAACTATGGCATTACATCACCCGAACCAGTGCTGAATCAATGACTGACTGATTGAGTCAAGAGTAGAATAATGACTATCAATGTATAGACTGTAAACCAATTGAACGCAAATCAATGAAATCATCTCTTATTTAGTTTCGCTAAATATAATGAAATAACTGAAAAGAAAATAAATTTGAGGACAAATGGAATCGACTTAGAAGAATGGGAGCACAGAGTAGTGGGAAAGTCAGGGAAGGGAGAGGAGGGATGAGAGATATTGAATATCGGATGAATAGATCGGAGTGAAAGTGAGAGAGAGGTGAGAATGAAGACTACAAATGAAGTGATGCTCAGATGAACTCTTATTTAAAGAATAGTAAATACACGCAATCCGAGTGCGCTTTGCATCCAAACGTGTCTCTCATTGTCAGAACGGCTCATAAATGTCTCAATTTTTTAGGCAATCAGATCACGGCATCTATTCTTTACATTATTCGAGTGAAAAGAAAATTATTAAAATTTGAGTGAAAATACTTTTTTCATATAAATCACGTACTTTTGCCAGTTTTGCAAAATTCTATTTTGATTTTCGTATATAATATAATATAAATCTTTATATGTTTTGCAGAGAAAAAAATGAATTCAAAGACAAATTTGAACGGAATTGAATCGAAACAGTTCTGCAGATTTGTTCAAAATAACTGTGAGTTACGATATAAGTGAGAGAGTGAGTCAGTGAGTGTGTGAGTGAGAGAGAGGGGGGGTTTGTCGGGTTCTTAAACGCAGAATATTGTTAAATCACTCCTAGTATTGGTTTCTGGTCTAACACTTCCAATGCTTTTGAAGAATTCCAATTTGATTTTTGCCTTGGCTCAAATGCAAATGATTCTGAGCTACCTGCTCAACATATTCGGGTTCAAAATGATATGGATGCTCATTCCTGATCTTATGCATATTGAAAAAGTTCAGTTGAGCACAAAATAGTTATTGGCTTAATATATATAATACACAGTATTAGGGGAGAGGGTCTTCAGAGACCGAGGTGGCACAGGCAGAGGCATAGGATAGTCATAGGCAGCGATGGCTAACCGTGTGAACCTGCAGTGCATGAATGCATGGATTGGATAAGAATTATTTTATATAAGTTTTTCACTGAAATATATTCAAACTGTTTCTAAGGAAGGATCACAAGTGAGTACTTGTAGTATATTTATAGGTTTATGTGCCGACAGTACAGTGTCTTAACGGTCTGAAAGACTTGCTATCTTTCCAAATCATTTTCTTGAGTTGTCGTACGATTGAAATTATATAATTATACGTTCAAAACAATACAGTTTATTGGTCTCAAGTGGTCGTAATCTGGAAACATAGGAAAGTATGGTTGGCTGAGAACATCACTGCTCTGTTTATTGCAATATTTCATAAAATAATTCTATTTATTATTATTTCATTTTATTTAATGGTTATATTCATGTAATTATTTTTAGAGATACTCTCAGTTCTAACGCATCCAAACCACTATTTATTGCTATATTTATTAATATTATATATATTTATACATTACATGCTTTTATAATGAATAAGTCTCTAACCACCTTGCGCACTAATTAAAATGCATGCTACCATGCTAAGCTTTAAAATGTATCTTATCTAGAAAATATATAGTAATTTACCAGAGCTGCTAAAACTTTCCTAGAATTTCAGAGTCGGGGTAACTGAACAATCAAAAAATATCTTCCAACGAGCCAATGCTAGGGATGTTTTGTCCAGGCACCTTCACTTCTATATACGTTGCATATGAATAAATCTTTTTGAATCTGAGCCGTCAAACAAAACTGTGCGCTTATATGGCATCTAATTATTAAAGAAAGAGTTGATTAAAAATAGGAGAAAGCATACGAATAATACAATTCATTTACAAATATAGAAGTTTAAATTTTTAACTTACCCTTGCGCGTGATATTTTTCAAATTTTGATACTTTTTACAGTCTAACTCCAAAAGAATCAGGGTGCTTTCCTGCAGTTTTTGTTGTCGTCCAGACTTCAGTATCGATTTCCAGTTTACATTATTGTTCAATGCGAGTCATTCTCACCGTTCAGCTCACAATTTCACTGCTTGTCTGGAAAGAGACTCAAATTAAACGAAATCTCTGCCGAATAAACTAATATTTATTATATAAATACGAGTTATGTATACACGTCAAGTAAAATAGCCTGATGGTATTTATCGAGACAAGGGCTCAAACCAAACAAGATATTTGAGTAAGTTGCTTTTGATGAGCAACATGTAAAGAATTTAGCCAGCAAGTCATTTTAAAAAATGCTCTGCACCTGTATTATGGAACCGGGAGG
Organism: Eueremaeus valkanovi; assembly: GCA_034693305.1. Classification (NCBI taxonomy): domain Eukaryota; kingdom Metazoa; phylum Arthropoda; class Arachnida; order Sarcoptiformes; family Eremaeidae; genus Eueremaeus; species Eueremaeus valkanovi. Next base: position 24,386 of record JAQIWA010000605.1, read on the forward strand.
GGTTTCTGTGATAAAGATAGCATATTTTATTACTAAATTCGATTAAATGACAATGTACAGGGGTAAATCCCAAACTGATGTAATTAAAAATATTTCGAAATCCAACGTAGTTGAGCTCTACCAGTCCTCAAACATAAAAACCAGCAATTTATGAAGTGTTCTAGAATGATAAGCCCTTGACCAATTGATAAGACAACCAGTGCAATTTTTTAAATTCATAGAACATTCCAAATATTAAAGATTGTCATACATTAAATTCTTCTAAACAACCCTTTACTCAGCTATTGTTAAAAACCCGATATTCCATACAAATTAGACGAATTGACTCTTAACTGAAATTCTAAACGCAATTGTAATTCAATATAAACTATAATACAATATAAAAGTAGAAATGATAGTTCGAAAGGATTGCAAACGGATTCATATTTAATGTAAAAAATTTATGTTAACTGCTTTAAACATATTGAAAAATCTGTTGAATAAAAAAGGTCGTGTCTTATCGCTCAACAATTTGCCCCATATTTAATTCAAACGAATATCAGAAGCATTTAAAAATTCTTAGCATTAGTATCGAAAGAATTGAATCAAATAATAATGATGTTATTCAAAGACCTACTGGACATTTACCCATTTGCATCCCTGTCCTATTTTGATTTTAAATATTCTCAAAAATGATAATGTGCTCAAAAATTTTGAATCTTATAAAAAAAATAAGATTTAGATATAATTAGAATTGAAATGAGATTTGTTTCAAATAGATTCTAAACATTAGACACATTCGTATTGAATATTTTCAAAACATTAAATGTCAGTAAATCTAACAATTTTCGAGACTTTGCACAAAAACTGAGAGATTTTGTTTGTTATGATAGTCATAAAAGTGAGTGTCGCTCACAAATTGTCATTGAAATGCTTTCTCTCTATTCCTCTGTTTGTTCAAAGCCTAAGACAAAGCACTCGATATTGAGAATTATCCAATAAAAGCGTGACCTCAGGTGCGCGACGAACCCAAGTACTCAAGGCATACAGTTTTGTTGTATTGCAACAGAAGTGCACCACTTATTGAACCGCAGCTTAAATGCTGGAAATCATTAAAACTTTTGTATAACTAAATGAATATAATTCTTATTTTTTATCAAAACGAATATAAAAATGTTTTCTAATTATATTAATATTGATTTCCAATTCTTTTATTAAAATTAAATTCTTTTTTATAATTGAATTCAATTAATTCCTTTCCACAAAATATTTTTGTATTAATGCTTAAATCGATAACTTCTTTAACGGATATACTGTACAGTCGTTTCTCTTAATTTATCTTTCCAACATTGATCCATCTCGATTCTTCGTTAGGCCAATGCATGACCCTGGCAATTTCTGTCACTTTTTACCATTTTTATGACATTATGGAAAAAGGTCCAATGCCTCAGTAGGTACTTAAATTGGTCAATGATAGTGATAATTAAGCTATTGATTCATTATCAAGCTATTTGCTCTGTTAGCTCCCGTTTCTTAACTAAAATGAAGGCTCAGTTATGGAGATCTGGAAAGAAATTTTATTATTTTTATTCTAATACTACAACTACTGTACAGTATTTTGCATCAGGCAAAATCAATTATTAGCTGAACAATCATGTGATCGCATTGTTAGAAATGGTATTAAATCTAAATATAAGAAAAATATAATTTGTTTGAATTGTTTGACTTTAAAACATTGCATACAAAGCAGTGTAACATTCGAGTGAAAAGAATAATCTCTAATCAATAATGCAGTTGTTCTCAAACATTCATTTAAGTAATGCTTTGAATGAAAAATAAATTTGATTGAAAAAAAAGATTTTAAAAGTCATTTAAATTCGACTCGACTTCATTAGCCGAATAATATTTTTAAATAAAACATTATTTTCTAAGTTTATAATTGAAACTATAAATTGAATCACTTCTGAACTCATGCATACGTTAAAACTTAATTCCTTTGCATTAAAAACATTTTAAAAATTACAACATTTAAGACAAATATATATATATTTTAAAAACAAGTATTTAGCGAAGAGTTTCTATTTTTTTTTGCTGAAATTATTGCTAAAATTACCGGTAATTCTAAATTAAACTATTCTTCAATTCTAAGTTATCGATTCTTCAATAAAATGGACTGGCTACTATTGGAATACTCACAAATTAGGTACGGCCGGGGTAAGGAGATACAGAAGCGTGCAGTTACTCAGGGGAGGGGTGAAGAAACCTGAAGGCACTGATCAAGGTATTTTTTATATTCAATTGAGTTGACTTATATTTGTTTTATTGTTAGTTCAATGCCTAACAATTCAAAGGTTAGATACAATGCTTTCGATTAAGTATTTGTTTCGACGTCTGCTGAGAAAAATAAAGCGAAAAAGTATAGAATGATATCATTTGGAGGGGAGGGGGTCTGCATGAAAAGTACGTACTTTTGACCTCATGCTTTTGAGAGTGCGTACTTTGTGAATAATCCCTATTAGATTATTCTGTCTAATGTTTGGAATCTGTCCTCTGCAGCATTGATTCATATAAAAATGATCCGAACACTATTATACAGTTAGTCCAGACATTAAACTTGAGCTACAGATCTGAACGCTGTTTGCATTTTAATTATTGTAAACTTCAAACCCATTGTCACTGATTGAGTAGAACCTAATCGAATGCTTTCCTCCCTTTCCTTCTTCTCATTGAATTTGTTAATCACTGCGGAATGAAATGAAATAATTTAGTGCTAATACTAATAACGAAGTCATTTATCAAAATTAAGCACTTTTTGTTCTGTTTGAGTCAACTCACACTGTTATCACTGATTCTTTCATTTCGAAACACTTATTGTGATTAAAGGAAGCGATGAAAACATTCGCTTAAGTAAACTCAACACAAAAGCTCTTTATTCGCCAAAACTAAAAACATTACTCTATTTATTCCGATTCCCAATTATAATGCAAACTATAATAAAAGCTTTTAAATACCTACACAAATATTTGTCTATAAATATGAATTCTGAATCAATTTTTGAATACATAAGTTAAAAGTGAAACATTGATAACATACAAGGTCAAATTAAAGTTGCAAACCATATTTATTTTAATTTACTTAAAGGACAAGAGCACAAAATATGTCAATTAGGGATCGTTGCGAAAGAGAAGAAATAGCAGATCACAAGCCATGGTTTGAAATAAAGTGACCTTTTCTGTTATCACGACCACCTCTTTTTTAAGGTCAAATGAATATGGTAATATTTAAATTATCAACAGTATTTTAAAAATAGAGAAACTCAAAAATTTACCAAGTGTACAATTATAATACTGTATAGATCTTGTTATTTAAAAGTGATAGAACCCATGGCATTTTTTGGAATATTTCATATAAAAAATCGATTATTCAAGATAATATACTGTTTGAGATCCTATTAAACCCAAAGTATTTTAAATGTGATGTTTATTAATACTCAGATTGAAAGCAGTGATCTAATAAATAACGCTGATCTAGAGCAGTGGTTTTCAGGATAATGTGGGTAACATGAATTTATTTTAACTATATCAATTCAACATTATAAAATAGAGTTAAAATGTGTTGCAAATATAAGTTGGTGCCCTGTACTGTACTGTACTGTTCTGTACAATGCTTAGCCATTATTATACTTTACAATTGAAAGGAGTTCTAAAACAAGGGCTTCTCGGAATGTAATGGAGTCTAATATAAAAAGTACTGAATGATCGGT
>JAQIWA010000606.1:0-28082 GCA_034693305.1 Eueremaeus valkanovi
TACAGCGACGGAACGCCTGCCTCTCGATCCCAGATGGCCAAAGACGTGGTCACATTCCTGAGTTGGGCCGCACAGCCAGAACATGACTTTTTCAAAAAGATCTGGATTAATGTGAGTGTATCTCATACTAAACACAATTAAAGTATTCATAACTTTGTAAATGATGTTCACATTCTGTTGTCATATATTGTAATATTGATTCACAGAATATATTACTTTCGGTTATCTTATGTTTGTTTGTCTGCTATTGGAAGCGATTCATTCGGTCGTCAATAAAGATAATAAAATTAAATGAAAAGAAAGCAAAACCAAAGCCATAATCAATTGTCTGGACATTGAGTTCGTGTCTATGAGTTTGTATTTATAAACTACTCATTCAATGAAATTCAACACTAAATAGAAATATTTGCTTTAATAATTGTACCCTACATACATTTATTTCTGTTTCAGTATTATTTGTACAGTATTTCAGTTAAATTTTTTGAAAATCACTTGTAATAAATGTCCATTAATTAAAAAAATCAAATTATTTTTTCAAATGTTAATAAAACTGCGTTTATTTAATCAAAATTTATTTAATTTGAATTGAGTTCATGTATTAATAGTCTCTTTGGCACTACCGGTACTATAGTAGTAAAGTATTCATATAAAATAAATCATCTTTGCCTTGAAATCTAAGATTATTATAAAAATTCAATGAACACTGAATTAGTCATTGTTTTGAAACTATAGTCCCATTGGTTTCCATAGCATCGCTCAGAGCAACCTTTAAATCCGATTTGTTATTAAACCAATAATTTTAATCAATAGTCAGAATAATAAGACGAATCAGTTTATAAATATTTATAATTAGTCTAAACTTGTGAACAAAAATCCAATTAAATATGAGATTCAAGACTTACGTTCCGCACGCACTCATTCATATCCTTTGCTTTATATGAAAAACTTTATTCAATTAAATATTTGTGTATTTCCTTAACATTTTTGATTACATAAAGATTTTGTCAGTTGTGTCGGTTGGGTAACAACAGAAGAAGTGATATCGTGTGGAGACGACCATCAGTTGCTCTTATGGAATGTTTCTGTACACGAGGCAACAAAGCTGTCGGACTTACCCAAGGACCTGTTCCCCACAGACTTGCATTGCTGTGCGAAGTCAAGCAAACAAAAGGTATCGGATCTCATAGTTATGGGCGCTTCTGATGGTAAGTATCACTTCATTCTACGCAATGGCAAAATAGAAAAGACAGTCGAAGCACATACTGGTGCTGTGCTGGCCGTCAGGTGGTGTCACGATGGATCAGCTCTGGCCAGTGCTGGAGAAGATGGACTCGTCAAGGTCTGGTCCAAGAGTGGAATGTTGCGCTCGACTCTCTCCTCAAACCCAGTTCCCACGTATTGCATAGCCTGGTCACCAAAAAGTGATCAAATTCTCTACACATTCGATAAAAATCTTATTATCAAACCATTGGCACCGAATTCAAAGCCAATTGAATGGAAAGCACACGAAGGGGTTGTGCTTAAAGTTGACTGGAATTCAAATAATGATTTGATTATATCCGGAGCTGAAGATCGAAGATATAAGGTTTGGGATTCGTTGGGAAGAATATTATTTACGAGCGCTACTCACGAGTTCCCCATTACATCCCTGGCCTGGTCTCCGGAAGGAAGTCTATTTGCTGTCGGTTCGTATAACACATTGAAATTGTGCGATAAGTACGGCTGGTCTTACTCTCTGGACAAACCTCACATCCAAAGCATATTCGGCCTGAGCTGGTCAAGTGATTCCACACAAATAGCCGGCGCCTGTGCTAATGGGAACGTTGTATTCGCCCATGTAATCGAAAAACGAGTTGAATGGAAGTCATATGAAGTTAACGTTTTGGGCCGAAAGAGTATTCACGTGAAGAACGTGACGACAGGAGTGGAGGACGAAATCGATTTCAGGGATTATGTCATAAAAATATCGTTTGAATTCAACCATTTGATTGTCGTAACGACCAGTCAGTGCTTCATCTATAAGACCAACCACTGGACAGCTCCGCATCACTTCGACCTCAAGGAGACCAATATCACACTTATTCTCCAAAACGACAAACACTTTATGCTAATCGACAGCACAAATGTTGGCCTCTATTCATATGAGGGAAGACTACTTTTGAATCTCAAATGGATTGGAATGAGAATCGAGTCATTAAACTCACAGACAATAAGGTTTGCGTTCACATCAACCAGAGGTGACGGAAGGGTTTAATTTAATCGGGCATTAGAAGCATAAATCGGGAAAATATGCCTAGGCTTTGAAGGGCGCGGGGCACTGTCCCGCTCACTTTATTTGCCACTTGACCCGCCCCCAAACTCTCCGACCTTCGCCCCTATAATTAATTCAGAGCTATTAATAAGTTATTAAAAATAGATTTTATCTCAAAGTCTAAGCAGTGATACAATTGCTGTCAGAGATGCTAACGATCTGAAAGTGATTCACTTTATCGACACAATGACCGGCAAAATGACTAATGAAGACACGAATGCAGTCAAACACAAACTGGACATCACTTGCGTTGGACTCAACTATTGCGGTCCAATCAATGAGAGAATGTGTGCCTTCACTGACAAGAACGCCGACCTCTACCTGAGCCTGGTCAGGTCGACACACACTGTGGTCTTCCAGACAATCAAATTGATATCAATGGTCAAGTGCTTCATATGGAACAACGATTCCAACATTTTGGCCACAATTAGAGAGAATAATCGGTTGAGTGTTTGGATCCATCCAATGGTAGCCTTCATTGACAGCGATTTGCTTCCAATGGCTTTCATCGACAAAGACGGCAATGACTTGACTGACAGAAGCCCTCAATTGATAAACTTCTTGAATAACCGGCTGAGTATTCGGCGCTCTGACGGCTCTTTGATCTCGTCGTCAATCAATCCTTTCGTCAATCTCTTGCATACGTATGGATCGCAACAGCAGTGGACGGAAGCGCTCAAATTGTGTCAGTTCTTGAAAGACAATTATGACATTCGCGCTCTTTGGGCAGCACTGGCCGGAATGGCACTTCAGGCCCGGCAATTGGACACCGCAGAAATGGCATACGCGGCCATCAATCGAGTGGATAAAGTGCTTTACATTCAAAAGATTAAGAAATTGAAAGACAAAGACATGAAGAACGCGGAAATGGCTCTCATCTGCGGTCATGTGAGGGAAGCCGAGAGTATTGTCATTCAAAGCGGTTTTATTCTCAGAGCTATTGCACTGAATCTGGAGCTCTTCAAATGGGACAGAGCTTTGGAACTGGCCCTCAAGTACGACAAGGATAACAATTTTGTGGAACTGGTTCAGGCCTTCAGACAAAGACATTTGGAACGAATCGGCAAAAAAGAGTCGATTGAGTCCTTCCGCCAGCTCTCGGATGACGTGAATCTGATTCTTGTTTTTGGATACTTTTAAAAACCATTGAGTAATTGATGTATTGTTTGTATTTCAGACCCCATTATCGGACTTCAATGCATACGCGCAACGAATTGAGAGCCAATACGAGCACAAAGTAGTCATACCCACGAAGAATGTGTCCAAAAAATAAAGCCATTGTTTGCATACAATCCTATTGTAGACACACTTTCGCCTAAACATTGATTTTAATAATAATTACTGAAATGACTGATCCATTCAATCATTCAGTCATTTATTGATTTCACAGAAAATATGAGAAAAGAAAATGTTTTTATTTGATTAAAAATTGAGCCTAACCTGAATCAATTGATTTATCAAACAAAAGACAAACTAAACTGCCTGACAGTATGGTTGCGATAATAGCATCGCAATACTGTTATGACATTTATTTATTTATTACTTAATTTATAAATTTATTACAAAAGTACTATTTATTTATTACTAATAACTAGCTTTCGAGTCCTCCCACTCCCAAGATATATCTTCCCGGAAGATAAGGAAGTTCCATATCTTCCAGGAATTCCCTAAAAAACTGGGAATAACCTTGAATGAATATGATCAGAGGATGCATTTTTTGAGAAACTTGCTGCCCCTGGTGCACATGATTTACATTCAAACGCATGAGCTATGTATATGTAAAGTATCCTCTAACACTGAAACACTATCAATAATGTTGGTGTGTAAGATATGCGAATCTTACGCCTGGATACACTGAATATGGTGAATGAAATATTTGTTAAAATGTAAAATATGATCATATTTTTCATGAAATTCAACGATAAATGTTTAATAAGTACTTTAAACATAATATCAAACAATTTTTAATATAAAAGCAACAAAAAATGAAAATTTCAAATAATTACTGAGTCACTACTAAAGCGCTATTTTCAGTCATTTTTGTGCATGGGCAATTTAATTCCTTTTTTCCCTTCGTTTATATTTTTACAAAAAACTGGGAATTCCGGGGAGTTTATTGGGAATTTGCCTGGGAGGGAAAATATCTCGTACTCTAATAATGACAGAGCCTAAGCTCGCAACCATAGCAACGGATAGCAGAGCCAGTATTGCCCGTCTGAGTTGAAAGTAAAACGTAAACTATTATACAATAACAATGGATACGGAACCTACCGGTGCATCGAAATCAAGGATTTTACTGTTGGTGTCGGCCATAGTGTTTGGGATCATATGTTCTGTGATATTGCGGACCAATAGTGACCTCAAAAACGACTTAAAAGAAGAGTTGGAACCGATTGCGCCCAAAGACCAGGCGATTGTCGATGAGTTGGGACTTAAGCCGAAGCCCTGGGACTACAGTTCTTGCGCCGCATTCCTGTCGGGAATCCAAAGCTTGACTTTAGACGACTTCGAGCCAATCAATAATGAAAACGCCAACGACTTGACCCTAAGCCTGGTCTCCACATTCAATAATCTGCATTTGGGGCCACGTATTCAGTCGATCGCGCGAATGGATTACTTCCGGTTCGTCAAACTCAACCTCCAGCGCAAGTGCACCCTTTGGCCAGACCTGAGTCAATGCCTTCTCAAGTAAGCAAGACTTGTGTCGACTCTCTTATAGCGCATATTATTTGACTTTTCTCTGCATTTCCTCTAATTTTCGGTTATATTTGTATTGCAGGGACTGTAGGGTCGAGTATTGCGACGAAACACAACTCCCGGAGTCTCTGGTAATGGAGGCCAACGGCGGCGACGAATGTCCGACTGATTCGGAGCAGAATTTATCCAAAATCGATGAAACAGTTTCGACGACACATATCGAGGCAATGAATACTCTGTTCGACTGCACGGGAGACGACTCAGAGGGCGCACAGTATTACGACTTGGTTTTGAATCCGGAACGATTCACAGGTACTCCATGTCAATGCCATTAATCATGAAATAGGAGTCAATAATAGCTTCCAATCCTAAGGCTATAGCGGAGAGACTTCGCACCGGATTTGGCGGTCGATATACGAAGAGAACTGTTTCCTCCAAAAGCAAAGCAATCCGTTCTCATTGGACGCCTTCTGCTACGAAGAGAGGATCTTCTATAGAGCCATATCAGGCCTCCATTCCTCCATTAACGTCCATTTGTCGGCCTTATATCATATGATCGACGGGTCCTTCGCTCACAACACAAATGAGTTCGTCAAACGATTTAACGGTATTTTCTATCATTTCCTTAAACTAATGGACAGTAAGGCTGTCTTAACTGTTATTTCTGTTGTCCATTAAATATGCATTTATTTAAAGTTCTTCTATTAAACCATTGAACTTGTATTCAGCCTATTGTTCAGTACCTCTAGAAATGTAGTCAATGGCCGGAACATATATTTCTTTATTATTCTTATAATTCTTTTTAATTACTGATTGTCTGATAATTATTATGAATTGCACTTCAGGTCAGACGGAATACATAAAGAATTTATTTTTCGTATATCTGATTGAATTACGAGCTCTCCATAAAAGTGAGCCCTATTTGCTGAACAAAGTGAACTGGCAGTCGAGTCAAGACCAATCGTTCACTAAAGAGGCCATTAAGGACTTGTTACGGACAGTCAGGTCTGCTATTGAACACTTGTATAATAAACCCGTAAATACTGTAATTGTCGACTGAATTGACGACTGATTGTATGATTGTATGTCTGGTCAGGAAATTCAAGTATCACTTCAACGAATCCAATCTATTCAAAGCCCAACCGCCGACTTTGGCTCAAGAATTCGCAGACCATTTCCATAACATAACGACTAATATTATGGATTGCGTCGCATGTGATAAGTGCAGACTATGGGGTAAAGTGCAAACACACGGACTGAGCACTGCTCTCAAGATATTAATGGTCGACGACATCGAAAAACTTCATTTACACAGACATGAGATCACATGTCTAGTGAACGCGTTGGCCCGACTCTCCAACAGTATAGCACAGTTAGATGTCTTCAAGAAATTGCTGACAAATTGAAAAATAATTTTATTTAAGATTTAATAAATGTTTTTAATATATATTTTTAAAAAAGAAAAGTTTTATTCAATTATACGAATTGTTGAGAATATTATTTATTGAGTCATTTGTTTAATACTGTTTCCAAATCTAATTTATTTTTTTCACTCTTTAATTAATTTTAAGACTAATTTGAGATTATTTTCCATAAATTAACTTAAATTTATTTTTTGTTCCCTTTTTTATAATTCTCAGTATTTTTTAAAATTGAATTAAAGATGTTTTGAGAGTTTTTGAGCACAAATTCGATTATTTTGATATAAACTTCAAATTCTCAAATCTGTGAAAATTGAAGCCACGTCACTTATGCAGTACCTGGAATCTAAGCTGGATTAGGGGCTTAAAGGGCTGGATTAAAGTGTGCAGGCAATCATCTGGCTAAAAATTGGTGAAAACAGATTGAAAATCGAATTACCCAGTCGAAAGTTATTCAACTTTGAACGAGGGTACATTGGCTGTCCAAACTGTACGGCCTTTCGATATTACTTTATTGATCAGCCTTTCAAAAATCAATTGAATTACAGTATTAGTAAATATTGTTTAGCATTGCTTTCGATTCGTTTGTAGCTCTGTATACAGTGTATACTCGCTATGATCTGGAGAGGGTGTCCGTCCGTACGTCTGTTGTCTGTCCACTATTGTAAAAGTTATACTGATTTTTAGATTTTCAAAATTTTGAATACTTTACAACTTGTATAATCAGTGTTGTCATTGTTAGTTCAGCTAAAACAGTGTTACTACAGACAAATACTATAGTTATGAATACCAATCGACCCAATTATCTTCTAATAGTCAATATTACTCAAGAGATCACCGAATGTATACTCGCTGGTAATAACTTTGGTGCTTGTTTATTTCATTATTTTTCTGTTGTTTTAAAGATTCGCTCTTTGAGTCAATGCAATGATTTATCTCTTACTCCTCTTCTCATCACTTCTCAGGTCTAATGTTTAGACTTCTGTAATCATAATGCCCGGTATGTCCAGACCCTCAGTATATGATTAGTATGACGGGTACATTCTCTGATTTGGAATCATTTTTAAAATTGCTTTTCAACAAAATTTCTTCAATATATTCGGTCTATTCATTGAGTTTAGAAAATTCACAATATTCTGGTCACTATTTGAAACCCAGGGGTATTTTGCCTGTGAGGTACGAACCAGCTCTGATCATCCCGTCTTAGTGTTCACTAAAAACCTGATTAATGTTGAAAACATTTTTCATTTCTGGTAATTGAGAGGAAAAAAGTTTATTCTTTAAGTGATTTCGTTTCGTTTGCTTCGTTTGACTCATTTTCTGAATTCCAGCGAAATATAGGAAGAAATGAATTCTTGTTTAACGAAACAATAGTTGACTGCAGAGTGTATTATGTGATATCGGATCTTAAGTTGGAGTAAGAGTCCGGCATTGGCTTCAGTTTTCTATAAATACAATTCAATATTAGAGCACAAATTGAATTATTGAATCGTTTTATTTGTGTCGGAATTTTGTGTTAAATTTCTGTTGAGTTCGCGTAAGAAATGTATTGAAGAGATGACAACTACCGTATGTCTGACCTAATTATTAGCAGATATTGTATTGTATTTACTTGTTATAGCACTCATAGCACTCATAGCACTGATGGTCTCCAAAGCGCTTCAATGGCTTCGAATAACTGGCAAATGAACACACAATGGATTTTGAGTAGTGATAAAAAAATGTTTTTCATTTAATACTAGAATCTTCACTGAAATAATGATTATCGTCGAGTGTTTCACATAAAAACAATATTCCATTCCATTCCTCTATTCTTCAGATGTGCTAACTTTTTATGACATTTCAAGCCTTGAAAACATTTCATTCTTTGAAAACTATAAACCATTTATCTGTTGGGGAATAAGATATGAGAATTTGTGATCAAAAGCATTCAATTCAATCAATATATAATATATTGTATTATTTGTTATACAGAACTAATATAAGAGAAAGTATTGAAAATATATAAAGTTATAAATTTCATAATACTTTAAATTCCACTAAAAAACTGTTTTCTCTTCACAAAGAATATTGTATTCGAGTCTTATGTGAAAATATGAAACATAGGATACATAGGATATAAAAGCTTTAGAATCCTTGGAAAAGGGCTTAAAATTTATTCTCAAATAAAAGGCTATTTATAATCGCAAGAAAAACAATAAATAATTGAGTTTTTATCGCAAAAACAATATTGAATATAAGAACAAAAGCCTAAACAAAGCGACAAAAAAATTCTAATCATTAATATTGAAAATAAATTTTTGATAATTCTATGAAAACTTTTTCTATTTTTTATAGAATAAGGAAAACAAACATTTTCTGTCGATATAACTGCGAAAAGTGTTTGGGTTTGTTGTTCTCATTGTATTAATTGTCTGTACTTTCATGACTTATGGGATGCTTTCAATCATTTTGATAAATGAAGACTTGGTATAGAAGTTCAATATATTTACCGCTTAGGCCTAACAGTCTATATCTTATATGACTTACGACTAACTTATTTCTATCCATTCGTTTGACCGCTTCTGAAGCAAAACTCTATGCCTTAGATATCGAAATATAATATTGGTTTATATGATATATAGTTCTTATTATTAGTATCATTGGATTCGATAATAATTATAACATTTATTTTTAGTCCACGAGTTTCGCTAACTTTTACAAAAAACTAATTTCATTAAAATATAATTAATTTCACGTTTGATGTCTTTTTTTACTTAATTAGAAATGTTTGAGCTCTTAATTCACTTGAACTCAAATTAATTTTTATTATTTCGCATTCATTTTGATTGAGTAAAGCTTTTTTCTAAAAATTAAATAACAGGGATGTGGAAAGGCGTAACCAAAATATATGCTGACCTAGAATGTCGAGAAATGGTCTCGAGTCCACTCTTTAATTATCTGTAGCTCTGTTTTATAATTAAACTATTAATTGTTATGCTTTACTCTAATTATAATCTTTTATAAAATTTTTTTTTACTGTTTTTCATATAAATTAGATTTTATTGATTTCTTCGTAAAGATATCATTGAATAATAATATAATATTCAATATATTTTCCAATTTTTAAATTCATTTTTGTTCATACGTTATGCACAAAAATATTCACTACTAATGAGAATTTCAATTCATATACAGTATATAATAGACTTTTTTTTGTATAAATATAAAGCATTTCGTTAGCGTCTCATTAGATTTAAAGTCATATTTGCAAAGAGTATTCATAAAAATTATTTATACTTTAAATATAAGTCTTGTCCTTAAAAGCAAAGATATATTTGTAATATAAATGGTTGTGAGAGAGCCTTCAGAATAAATTGAATAGATTATTTTTATCATATTCTTCCATTCCCGAAGTAAACCAGCACAATGTGAAATATACTCCAACGTAAGTCAAATGTTTGCATACTGTATGAGTGCTTGGTCCATTAGAATATGTTAGCCATATCAATTATATGATCCAATTCTTCAACACCAATCTAATTACATAATTTCGTCCTAGTATTCAAGCAAGATATGCACAAGGTAGAGGTACAAAATATTCACTTTTTGTGAAGCGGTAAGAGACCTGGGACACAAATTATTCTATATGTGGACAAAATAGTTTTCGGGTCAATTGCATAATAAAACATATTGTCAATCTTCAGACAAGTCCTTTCACCCAAATGTATAACTCAAATAAGATATTACATTAAAATATATAAAAACAAAATGAGTTGGTTTGCGAAGTGAGGCTAAAGAGAAAAGTATCGGCAAAACGTAAACAGTATATAATATTATAGACGAGAACCTCAATCAAAACTTTATAGGATTTGGCTGCGATTCACTGATTTGGCTCTATTGTAATGATCTGTGCAATACATGTATCCAAACACTGTCAGAATGTGTGGACCAATGCATCGATTCGGCAATCAATACAACCGAACAGTATTGTAAAGACAATGAAAATGTGATAATAGAGTGTTAACTCAATTAAATGATTGGACGCTATTATACTCATTGATATTCTCTCATGTCTTGACATTATTGAATATTCGTCCGCAAATTACATTGATAAGTAATACTCTCTTCCATATTAAAGTCTCCCTGGTAAAATATATACCGATTAATGTGTACTTGCTGGAAGCCAACAACAGTAGTCAAAGTTTAAATTATAAATTATTATTTGTAATTTTCTATCTATCCTCGTTCAATTTTGCTTTTTGAATAGATTATGTTCCGGATCCAATCAGTCGCAGCACTCATTTTATTTCTTTGTTCTAAGTTTTGTATTCTTTTAATGATTTAAAACAATTAAAATTTGATTTATTGGGAAATTGTTTTAGATTTGTGTGAATTATTATGAATATAACTCTTATCCATCACATTTCACCGCTATTCCAGTCAAGTGCTTGCATACTAGTGCTCTAAATCTGGTTTGCATTTACGCTAGAATTTAATTAATATATTGTGCAATAAAAATGTCACAAATATTTCATTTTTTACATTTAAATAAAATATTTATTCATTTCAAGAGATTTTGATATTTTAAGCCCAATTCAATAAATCAATTGCTTTCACAATTTTAAATCCAATTCTACGGAAATTTATTCAATTTCTTATTATTAAATCAATAAATAATTTAATTCTTTAGGAAAAAATATTCGTTGAGTAGATATTTGTTCAGAACTTATATTTATATTATATATGATTTCTATTTATTTGATTCGTTTCCCTAATAAAAAACAAAAATACTCTACATTTGGTTGTAATTCCGGAAATCGAATAGTTCTTACAGTCCTTACAGTCCTTATAGTTGTTTAGCTGTAAGTAATATCTAAACTCTTGGAAACTGAGAACACATGAAGTTATCATTAAATTCAATGTTTTACGTAATCTTACCCAACATTATGTTAAAACAGACGATAAGTATTGGCTTATTCTTTCCTATTCTTATCTAATACTCTAAATCTCTCTATTCTATATTTATACTACTTGGCCGCCTTCGCTCTCATGATCCTTGGGTCTGCAGGGGTATAAAAAAAATGGACCAGATCAAATGGGCCTAAATAAAAAAAAGCCAAATATGTATGACTTCATCAAAAACTAATTTAATTTAAGATCAGATAAATCTTTTAAAACTTGACAGAAATTCTGTGAAATCAAATTAAAATTGAGTAAGAATTTTGAGTTTGCACCCAGGCTCTTTGGCTAAATTATAATACAATAGTTATACCGATAATCGATCTCGTACAATATTATGTCAACAAAAAAGTGAATGTTTGAGCAAGGCAAATTGACGCCAATTAATGGAACCGTATTCAATGATTTCTACTAAAATAATGAGTACATCAATGGCATTGAGAATGTGAGACCAATACCGGTATACCGTATAAGCTTATGGAGCAATTCTAAACTCGGAATAGGGACTGTCGGGATAGTGTACTTCAATAATATTAGCTCTAAATCAATATTAACTTTTATAATAATTATGTAAAAAGTTTACATAATATTCGATAAAATGTATTGAATTCTGTTTTGCTTTTATAATAATCAAAGTATTTCAGGGAAGAAGACTTCAGGCGTATACAGTATGAGCAAGTTGATATACTCTGGCATGATTTGATAGAATATATCGGACTCAAACCATTATCTATTGCATCCAAAAACACTACACTTTTTTTGAATCTGGACGAGAATGAAGATGAACCTAAAGGGGCACGTCTTAGACCCTGTGTATCACTTAGACTAAAGGGAGTGAAGAAAATTTATGGACAATTTATCGACTGTATCCCAGAATATGTCATAGGTTAGTTTATTCCATGCAAAAGGTTGATTGGTAATGATGTGTGAACTCAATAAACAACAACCTTTTGCGGGAAGTATTTTAGTTTTGCGAAATCAGAAATATAAAGAGTTTTAAATATTAATACTAATACTTTGTTTTGAAATTTTGATAACATACTGGAGTCAAATACCTTGACTATACAGGTTCTCTAATCTGAAGTAAAATGAACTTGCTTCTTAATGCAATTTCATTGTATCTTTTTAATCCAATGACTCAGCCATGTAAGGTAATAGAGCGGAAAAGTATTAGATTTTCTTTATTTTAGAGAAAAATATTTAATGAAAAAACTAGAAGACGTGGATTAAATGATTTCACTGTTTTCAGTCGTTTGTATCAATTTTCTAATTCAATTGTAATACAATTGTATTTAAAAGCAATTGAATTATGAGACTAACTGGACATTAGCCCAGTTTACATTTGTTTATGAAATGATAATCAAAGTGTCCCAGAGCTCATTCCTCAGAAACAATATTTTGTAAGCTTTTAAATCGCATTTCTTTTAACCCTTATATCGGATTTCAATGTCTGTCCAATTTGTCAGCCATTTTATTTTGTCTTCTAATCCTCACCCGTAGAATGGTAAATGACCACCTTTCCGCATCTCTGCTTTATATATGACATATTAATATTACAATTGAAATATGTCTCACAAATAAAGACATTTATAGATTGATATCTTCTCTGAGTTGACATTGTATTCAATTCAGATGAATAACAATTAATTGATTGATATATTTATTTTGCAATTCATATCCAATAAGCAAATCCAGTTCGAAGAGGTCGCTAAATGTGCTGTCTCTAGTGAATGTCTGGATGCCAGTGCCAGTAGTGCATGGGTATGTATACCAGTGCTTAACAATTTAGTTGTCTCTACTGTCTGTACTGGTCTGTCTGTATGTATGCATAGTGTAGACTCTGTAGATTCTGTGGATTCTGTAGAGCACTGTTACATACTGTAGAGTACAGTACTGTATGTACTGTATGCCTAATATGACGCAAACACTCTCTATCCAACCCAAGCATCAGTTGTAGTACAAGACAATTGTGTGCATTGCGGAGCAGTCGTAGTGAAGAGCCTGATCTGAATTTATTGTATCATTACTCCAGAAGTTCAATACGATATTGAAGTTCAACACTCTTGCCGTATAAGTGGTTTACTTCTTCTCCAAGTTCTTCCTCCACTTCTTTTCAGTTCAACTGATTTTCTTCACTGATTCTGCAATGAAGAGCAAACCATACAAACTATACATACCATCAAAAATCATATATTAATATCATATAACGTATTGTTTTATTTACCGAAGTTTTTATTTTTCTTAATGCCATTCGCCATAAGATTCTCATACATTCAGAGCTTTTCCTTTGGAATACATTCTTCTTCTCCAAAGATAATAGAATTTTAAACAAATCTTTGAATTTAATGCTAAAAATAAAACTGAGTCTGAAATGACTGTTCGAATAACATTGGATTCAATGCTAATTAGAATCTACTCTTCGCCGCAAAATACTGAACACATAATCTCTTTTTCGGCGACACATCTATAGCAGCAAAAAATGAAGAATTCTTCGCTTGAGGTAAGAAAAACTTCTTTTCTCTACTTTTTTCTCTACTATTCACTTCTCTTATTCTTATTTTCTCTGTCGACTGAATATAACCAAAAAAATATAATGACATTTATGGACGAGTTTTAACTTTGAGTTATGATTACTGTTCATACAGTTATGCAGAAAGTTATGTAACGACTAAATAAATAATAGAAATATATGAAAGAAATATCAATTTTGAATACATATAAGAATTGAATATTTTTTTCTCTAAACCTATAGATTATTACATGTGTTTAGATATGATTTCCGAACAGAGAATATTACCATAAATTTAAAATACAGTACTTTTATTGCAATAATTTTGAATTTATTTCTACTTTGGAGTTGTTTTTTGAAACAGAAGTCGTAAAAAATTATATCAAATTATTTTTTGGGAAAATTCAATGTTTTTTAATATCATTTTAGGGCTAAAAATAAGTATTGACTGAATTAAAGTGCAATTCAGAGTTTTAGGTCAGAAATAACCGAAAATCTATTCAATTATTTAAATTCTTGGATAGAATTGATATTAATATGAGTTCAGTCTTAGCGGTCGGTATCGCAGGAAAACCTTTGCTATTCATTGGTTTCTCAAATATAGAGCAATTAAAACCCAGTTTGCGTTCAATTCATTTCTACATTTATCTCAATTCTATTTTTTATTTTCATTTTATTTGACTGAATATGTGTTCACATATTTAATGTCACTTTAATACAGAAAATGTCTTCAAATGTATTTCCTCCTCATAAGAGAATTATAAAGAAAATTATTGCAAACGTTTGCACAGAAAATAAAAAATAATTATGTGTTTGACACTCAATTGAATCGATTTCTACTTTAATAAAAAAGGACTTAAAAAAGATTATTTCAGTCGAAGTCATTTGTATTCGCGTTTGGACTTTAAAAAGTCTTTAATATTTAGTATAATTATAATATAACTGAAAACAATTTTCAAATATATTCATTACAACTAAGAATCGTATAGAATATGCAGAATATTTTGTGCACAGAATATATTTTAAACAAATAGCTCTCTCTCTCTCTCTCTCTCTCTCTCTCTCTCTCTCTCTCTCTCTCTCTCTCTCACATTCTCTCTCTCCCATTCCCTTTCTCTCTATTATTATTCAAATGAGTTGATTAATGTAATCGAAATATTCTTAACTAAATTATAGGTCAACTAAATGTTATTTCATTTCATTTATTTTCATGATTTGCAATGCTTTAGCTTTAGGTATATTTTATTATAACAGATGTTATATAAGTATAGAATTTATTTATATCTAAACACAGAATAATTACATTATTTGAATGACTCTAAAATTTTTATTCAATTATTTTATTATCCCTTAAATTAGTAAAACTGTGCAAAACTACAGAAATAGTATTTTAAATAGAGTTCTAAACATTTGGCCGAAAGCTCTGTTCAATAATTCTTCAAACTCTAACATTCTGTTTACAACCGGGAATACCTTTACGACAGGATATTTCAATATTAAATGTTATAATCATTCAAAGCTAATGAATAGTTTTGGAAACACATACTCTATTCTATCAATTTTTTTTATTTCAATCATCAATTCCAGTAAATAATTGGGATTGAAAATCAAAATTCTGCTTGCTTATCTCAAATGTGCTTTTGGCTTGAATTTTGATTGAACTTGACTTCTCAAAGAATTTGACGTTTGATTGTTTGTCTGCAATATTTGCTTTAATAAAAAATTTCCGGGAATTTCAAAAACTCTGAAATGTCTGATAAGAATATAGGTTTGAAATGCCTTTAAAATTATGAAGAATTAACCCAATTCTCTACTGTTCTTATCGATCGATCGTTGGATAGCCGCAAAATAATGACCTGGTAATCAGTTTTATATAATTCGGTTGATTTTATGTTCAGATAATCCAATAATAACTTCCTTTTACATCAATTCTTTCGCAATTCGTATCCATTATCAAAGTTGTCCAATCGATGAGAGCCCAAAATATTTATTCTTAATATACCGGTCTATAGAAATCTAGATAACTCTTAAAACGCATACTTACTTGTTAGTAGCTCGGGTCGATTCAATTGTTTTACCCCTTTGCTACTACAGTTGTTATACTAGTTATTAGTCTCGCAATAATGTATTAAAAGTATTCATGTGTTGGTTGTATGGCTTTTAGTGCACATCTCTGTTCAACTTTCATAAAAATTTATCTCAAATGAAATATTTCTTAATATTAATATTTCTGAGCTACGTTTGAGGAATACCCGGGGCATCGATTTCATGAAATTGAAAATACAATAGAAAGTGTAACTTGAGCTGAATTTGCACAAATCAACTGTCAATTGAAGTCATATATATATTAATCTATTTTCAAATTTGTTTGCGTCAAATATATCTTAATCACAACCAATCAGATTGTATACACATTTAATGAATGCCTTTCCGATAAATCAATTTTTGAGCCAATTTTATATTTATGTCTTATATAAAAATGTTTTAGCTCTGCTTGCTTTAGAAGGGGTACACAATATAGCTTGACCAAGGTTATGAAATGACCCAAAGTAGAATTGAAATGAATGAAATCAATCATACCATCAGATTATGTCTGTTTTATACAACATATGAGTCAGCGCTGGAATCGAGGAATAGAAGCAGTTTTGAAAAATTCAACCCAAACTGAATTGAATTCTTGAGACACACATCTGAACAGTGCCTATAATTGGATATAAATCCGAAACAAGATTTATAAAGTATGCGGAAAATTATTCTTCTGTTGATATTTCATATTTTTTATGAATTATATTTTATTTGTGGAAAATAATTGTATTTTTTAAATGTTAGCAAACTTTCAATTAATAGTAACTTTCATTTTGATTCGGAATCATTTTGTGAGTAATCTTAATATTGTATTATTATTATTAAAAATCTTATTGACTGAACATATTTTTGAGTAACACAAAAATTGAAGGAAAGGCTTTTATTGGAGGAATCAGTATCTCTATAGATTCTATCCCAGTAACGCCTCAGAATTTCCGAGCTAAATGATCTTGACCACAACCAGATAAAATTAAAATTTAATTAATTTCTTCTGAATAAATCAATTTCTGGATTGAATTTATCAAAACTTATAAAAATATTTTGAATATAAGTTATATATTAATCATAAAATTTATTATAAAAATGTTATTTAATAGACAGCAAACTAATAAAAGATGACATGGGATTAGAGACAAAATGATTAATTTCTAAAAGTAAATAGATCATTTTATAGCCACTTTTATTTAAATTAATATAAATAGTAAATGAAAGCAAATCAATATTTGTTGGGATAATAAGCTGGGAATCCAATAATCATTACTTGCATTGGTCTGATATATCAATCAATTTGGATGCACTTAACTCGACCCCAATTGTCTCAATCACCGTATCAGCCGATGGCCATAATGTGTCTTTTGATGAGACAATAAGAAGACATCTTTTTTGAGAAATAGCTGTTATGTGCAGCGAATCGCTGCCAAAGTTGTGCTATCGCTGTAAATGCTTTTGTTGTTTGTCTGGTCTTTATACCAATGACTATCATTAAGTAATATTACGGCTATTATACTGTGTATTATTGATATACAATCAAATTGATGGCACAAAACACATATCGCTTCTTATGCCTCAAAATTTATGTCAATTCTCAATCCAAGCAAATCTAATACTAATAGTATTGTATAGTATTGTATAGTATTGTACGAATGCATCCATTTGTCATCCAATTTCAAAGTTTCCATAACTTTATTATTAATCTTTCAGACAATTTAATTAATGGCTGAAAAGATTATTATTTATTTTTCAACTTAAGTTATTTTTAATGTAAAAGTTTCTTCGCCTAACTTATAAGTTTAATATGAGTGCACACACACTGTCTGTGCTGTGCTGTCTATAGTGAACATAAATCTGTATAAACTCTAATTTCAGTTATAATGGAATAAATGAATTGCTGTTCTATTCGTCAATATTTGATTTGGTTTTAATTGTTTATCCTTTATATCAATCTCTGCTTCTATTACTATAATAGTAGAGAACAGAGAGAATGGAAATGCTATTAAACAAACAAATTCTGCTAATGTTTAAGAAGACATTTGTGCCCAAAGACATTCTGACTCATTCTGGATCATCCGGTCTCTGCGTTCGCAAATAAATATCTCTATTTGTTTTGTGTCGTCTGAAAGTTGAAAATACTGATCGGAAAATACGATTTTCAAACTTCCCGCACAGATATTTAGCGTAAGAAAGGTTAAACTTCGAATACATAATTGTCCAGAAGCAATATCTTCTAATAGTTATAACGAATCTGAAATTCTTAGATATTGACCCACACAGATTTTGTTGTATATGATAGAAGTTCCAAAAATATAATTTTCAATTTCTATGAACTCATTCGAGCGATCAAAGTATGGATTTTCAAAATAAGTTTTGCGTTGCAATTAAGATCGACCCCGGGATATATAATACCAGGTAAACATTATTCTACATGGACATGCGCCAATTAGATAGTGCGGGTAAGTGTGCCCTCAAATCAATATTCTTTAAGAAAGGAATTTATTTTTATCTCTCTTTGAACGACAATTATTCTATGGTTTAAACCTTTTTTAACGAGACTTAAAAAAATAGTCAATTTATTCGTTTAGTAGCGAAAAGAAAAGTTGAGTCAATTGGATAAACTTCGTGAATGAGTTCAATCACTACTAAATAGAGAATTTTAATTCATTTTAATTCTGATCTTTTCTGAATTAGTACAGAAGTTAATGAGTTTTTGTTTCAATTAATTTTCGCGAATATCAATATCGATGTCATTTATAGAATTTTTTTTGAGTCCTTATTATTCTTATTCTTTGAGATTATGATGAAATAGCAATAGCAGGGATGTGCAGACCGTATCCTAGGTAGATGTCTCATACGGATAGAGTCATACTGCTATGTAAACATATTGTCAAATATAAGCCAGTACGTTTGAATGATAATACCAGATATTAGAGCAAACATTCAAATCAGAGCTTATTACCCCTGGCCAATTAATATTAATATCTGCTCACCTCTGAAGAAATACGAAAGAAATTAGAGAAAAAGTTGATAAGCATTTCAGGAGTTCTTTCGCTTGCATTCTATTCTATTAATATTTTGCATTAATTTATTGCATAGTTTTCTATTAAAAATAATATACGATTATTACTAACGCTTACTTACTTTCATTAATTTCTATATTTTAATCGATTTAATCCATCCAAGAGTTGTGGGAATGAAAAACATATTATTATTTTTTTCTGTTACATAACTTGGCGTAAATTCTTATATCAAATATTTCAAATTGAATGCAGAAAAAGGTTTTTTGTTTTTCTTTTCACTTCACGGAAATGTTTAAATAGTTTATATGTAATAAATATACGAATTTATATTTTCTGTGTTTAACACTTGAAATGTTTGCAAAAATAATAGCATTCAGTAAATACTTTAAGACATGTTTTGCTAAAGTATTAGTTATAGTTTTAATTATTAATGCGATTCATATTTAATACAATTTTTTATAAAAATCTTAACTTTTCTATTAAGATATGGATATTCAGACTTATCTATGAATAGTATAAATAGTGAATAGTATGAATTGTATTGTTACACAATATTACCAAAGGCTCTAGGCATTATTTGCAACTGTAAACTTTGCAAGGAAGAGCTTTGTAAAATTTGTGAACGAAGCAAAAATTGTGCAAGTGCTATGTCAGACCCCCTGAATGATTAATCATGCAAATAATCTGAATATAAGCACTGAAGTACTGATAAATTGCAAGTATAGTCATGAAGACTAATCTCTCGATGACGTGCTGTAAGAATATTCTTCAATAAACTTATCGCTAATTAATTGCTTTTATTCTAAATTCTGAACACAAATAATCAATAAATTTAAAAATAATTTTATAGTAACTTATTTTGTAAACTAGAAGTCATTCATCACTTTAAGCAATGTTTGTGAGTTTAAACAAATTTTTATTTTTCCATTCATTTGCTGTCAGTTTTAATTTATTGGAAAGAAAACTAATAGAAAAGAAATCTTTAAGAATACTGTAAAATATGAGAGAAAATTAACTTTTGTTTTCAAATAAATTACAATTTCTATTATATTTATTGATTTTATTCTTTAATTTTCATTTATACAAACGAATTGTGAGAAATAGTTTAATTGATTTTTTTTCTGTTTTGAAATTTTGAAAAGAAAGTTAAGAATAATTTTGAAGAAAACTTATGGATATTTTATATCCAATTAAATTATTTTCGCAATGCATTCAAAATTCTTGAAAGAATCCATTAATAAAGTGATTGATTACTATGTTTCCCAACTATTTTAAGAATAATTATTCGCTTAAATTGAATATATTTTATATGAATTCAATTAATTTATAAACGATTTCTATTCACGAATATATGCTTTTAGAGAGGAATATAAGTTATACTCATATTGTTTACGTGAATAGAATATTAACGACTTTTTGGGTTTAATCATATCTAGATTTGTTGGTAAAGTAAAACCCGAATCGTTTATATGTCGTGAGTTATACTGAACTAACTGTAAGTATATATTGACTTTGATTTGCATTTGATATCAATTATAAAGATATTCTGATCAGACAAATGATTTGGTCCAACAAAATATAAGTCTATTCCCAATGAAGTGTTTGCGGAGAAAGTTAAGTGAATTATAATTAACGATTGGACCGTCAGGTTAGGCATTGTTAAGCATTGTCAGGCATTGTCAGGCATTACTTGTATAGCACGACAAATACGCTGAATATGTGTTTTCCTAAAACTGTGTTTACTTATTATAATTACAGTCTTGTGATCATTAAGCCATGCAAATGATCTCTTCGGATGCTTCGACACAAATAATGTCGGTTTCATTAATTCCGAACCAATTAATTGATTACAACCGCATTTGACTCTTATGTAAAGCCAGTGTTGGCTCAGTATTCAGTCTTAATTTCGGCCCAGTATTACAAAAGCCATTTCGTGTCTTTGAATAAATTAAGCCCAACTAAAAATCAAATTCAAAAATTCTATGTCAGCTAAAAATGAGCTCAAAATGTTCGGAAATTTATTTTATTTAAAATTCCAATACTTTTAAGCCATTGCGCAAACTTTGCGCTTATATTACCATTAGTGAAGTCCATTAGACTTTCTATTTGAAAGCACTTCACCAGACATGTGGAAGGGGGGTTTCATAAAATACCTTTCTTAACTTTTCAAATATTCCGAATGCCTACTCAATCTTCGGGGGAAAAACTTGGATTTACCCCTCGAAAGATTTAGCTGTAAAATTAAATTGCATTTAGCAATATTTATGCTCCGGTCATATAATGATAGCTGTCCATAACCTTGCACAGACCCATGTATTTTCTACATCTCTGCCCTATACTTGTCTTTTACTGCAAACAATTGATTTGATTTTAATATTAGTTTTTATATATTTTATACGACAAACAAATTCCTCTGTCGTTTGACTCAAGAATTTTTTAAATATATTTTTTAATATATATTTAATTAAGAAATTTGTATCGATTTCTGAATTAAACTAATTTATTAATATTTTATACTAAACTGAATTGCATTTATACTTCTTATGGTTCGATATATTATTAAACTCTATTCACTTAACTATGTCTTTGTATCCAAGTTTTTATTTTTGCCCAAAACCTCAAAACATTACAATTCATTTGAGACTAATTATGTATAAGACTGCAGAATAATTTCTTAATGGCTTTATTGATACAATTTGTTTAAAAGAAGAACTTTTTAATTATCATATATTTTGAAAGTCTTTTCTTTTCTAAGCCATCAGTAAATTAAAAATATTTTTAGACTCAAGAATGAAATGCATTTTCTCACCTCTTCTTATATAATGTATATCTATTCAAATCTATTCATTTAAGCATGAATAGCTAACGGGGCTCACAAAACTCAATTTTTTTAAGAACTATTATATAATTCAATACTTAGCCCTAATTAAGAAATAAGATCGTTCCAGGCAAATTAGCTTTTATAATAATAATTAATTATCTATGTCATTTTTTTATGTTTCGATAGTCCTATTTCTCACTTATAGTAAGTGATACTGTAGATTATAGCATTAATATAATCTAGAATTTGACCAGGATAAAGTTGAAATCAAATAAGATGGGTTGTATAACTTATTGAACATTTCTTGGAAAATATTGAAATTTAATTCCAATTTTTGCGAATTATATTATAAGTTATGATTTCTGATACAATATATGAAGTTTTGTTATTGTCTTATGTGATAACAAAATGAAGAAAATTACAGTTTGTTTGTGTGATATTCGATATATAATAATTAGATTATGTCTTGAATTTATGTGTTTCTCAACTCATTCCGTATTAAACTTCGTGTTAGACTCGCTTTCCTTCTTATGATTATAGAGAAGAAGAGTCGGAGCTATAAATCATAATCAATAATATATTAACTTAAATCTGATGTTTGAAATAATTTATCAGCAATTTGTGTTCATTGGCTCAAAATATAGCCGGAGTGAAATTTAATTAGATTTGAGAAAATTAGACTTAAGAGCGTAAACATTTGGCTCAGTTTTTTGCTTCACTGAAAATTTTCAAATACAGAGTCGCCTAAAGTGGGGTTAAGTGAAGAAAAATTTTGTAAAAATGCCTAAAGATTTGGGATAAATAAATGAGAGGATTGTATTTGTGTGAGTGTCAAGCTAAAAACAAGCCACAAATATTCCAATTTAAACAGGCTTTGTAATCAGGAAAAGTAGATTGGTAGAAAATGCATAGAGCTTGCTCATCCCTGTTTTATTTTCTAACTCTTTTACGCTTTTCACTCATATTCTCTCTGCTCTCCTCTCTCTCTGCCATTCTATCTGTTTGTCTAATATCTGTCTCTTTCTGATACAAAACTCAGTAATAAACTAATTAAATGGAAAAAAGAGCCGAAAATATTATCGATTGACTGCAATATTGTTCGTTGACTTCCTTTTAGCCTTTTCTATAAATTATTGAATTCCAAGACTATATTATATAAATATTACATTTATTCAATGCTGAGCATCGATCCAGTGGTTAGTTTCGTCAAAATTATGTATAAATTGATATTAGATTCACTCAAAAACAGACATTTTTGTATGAAAGGCAGAATCAAGTCCAACACATTGTATCCAACAATTATCTAATTCAAAGATATCTTGCTTAAAAATGTCCAAGCTTATGACATTAGCCTCATATAAATATATTCATATGAAGAATATTTTAATATTTTCTCTATAAGATAAGAATAAATAATTGTTAATAAGTTATTAATAACTCAATTCAATTATTGATCTAAAATATTAACCGATTTTGACGTCTAATCTATAATATACTGACATTTTATGGCAATTATTAATTCAAGACTATTGAACGCATTTTAATAATTAAGCACTGAATAGAAGTTTCGTTCATATGATTCAAATACAATACAATTCATATAACTTTGTTTCGAGATTTTATGAAATTTTTAGAACTCATTTGACTCGATTGTATCGATAGTCATAATTAAAAGGATATTAAACAGAAATAATATGTTAATAATTAAAATTTTTTAATATTTATATATTAGTAAATAGCAGGCTAATGGCAACCCTCGAATAGGGGCCGATTTTCTCTACACAAATTGGTAGTTCGACACGTTATTATCAAGGTTCAATTTGCTCAACATTTCCAAACAGTTTATTACAATTTATACACTTTTGTGCAAACACTGTATCAGCTCTTTCTCGATATACACCTTATTATTCCTTTTTATTTTTTCTGATATATTTGTTCGGTTCATAACTCACTCACTATTTGCAATAAAATGTCGATAGGATTGGCTGAAAGAGCGCTTTTTTTTGCTATCAAATGATAAATAATATTTTAATAATAATCAGACAATTTTCTAGTACTGTAGTTGAGTACAATTTAATGAAAAATAGTTATTATGTATAGAGAAAAGAGGGAATAGGGAGACAAAAGTGAGTAGAATGCTAACTTGAAAATAGGAGCATGTTCATCCTTGGCATAAAAATAACAAAAAAATTACAGTATTTGTATGACTAGCTTATGAAGTAAGCCTTAAAACACACTTAACTGCAATACAAGATTACAATTATTAATATAAGGACTAAAAAGGGCTTATGTTTTGGTGGAAAAACCATTGAATAGCCAGTGGTGTCAATGGTGTCAATATTGCTGTCATACAAAATATTATTATTTAAGGCTTATATCTGGCATTCAGTTGATCTAAAATTATAATTTGCCTCATATTTGAAGAGTTTAGTCTATTATACGATGAAAACGATAACAATTTTTTGTTCACTTTTGCAAAGATAACAATAGAAAGCATTTTGTGTCCAAATATTTCTGACAAAAAACATGACATTTACGACATTCACTATTATCGAGACAACATTTTTCATGAAATATCATCTGTTTTCAACCATATTATTCTTTTGCGTCGAGAATAAACTCAGCATTTTTTTATCGTTTGATAGCAAGAATGTATTTGTTAGCAGAGCTTTAAAGCTTTTATTGAGATATCATTCATTCCAATTATATAAACTGTTCGGGTGAGATATTGACTCATTGCAAGTCTTTGAAACTGATAGCTGTCGTTCAATTCCCAGCGGTTTTCCTCTCTCTATACATATGTGTCTGAATTAAAGATGAAAATGTATTCGGGTACTGGTGCTCAACTGTCTGTGCTCTTAATAATGAATCTGAAAAACTAAAATATGTTCACTTCTGAAATGCTTATCCGAAACATCGCTTCCATGTCATCAAAAGCGATGTAACTTTGAATTAAGTGAAAATTGAGTCATAGAGTCATTCAAGTCTCAGACCATCAGTTCGACTGAAGATTCTTACACTCAATGTCTTTGAATAGAAGGAGAAAAAGAAAAAAATATTAGATTTAATACTTAAGTTATGTTCAACTTTTGCAATCTTTTTGCTTAAGTGAAACAGTTTTTAACATTTATCTACGAATGGATTCTCTCTTTTTTATATGTCATATGTATTGCAAAATTTACGGTACCTTTGATTGCATCGATATTATACTTATACTGTTATACTGTTATACTACATATCATTTGTTTAAAAATGGTCTCAATATTACTTTGATTGTGAAATATTTCTGTATTTCTGTATCATTTCTAATATCAAGTGAGTTTGAGTGCAAAAAATCAAAAATATTTACATATATTTAATGATTAATTAATTATTATTTTATTGATTTTTCATTCCATTTAAATCTTTTATTTCAATAATAATAATGAAAATAAAAACAAAACGAAAAAATCATTGAAGACTTCATTTTCTTTTTTTTCTCTACAATTAATAGTATTTTTTATTCATCCAAATAAGTCGGGCGTCGATAGTATTGTGCGATTCTCTGCAAATTCTGTTTTTTATTAAAACATGAATTATATTGTAAGGAACTGGAGTGCGATTCCTGAAAAGTAGATACAATTCATGATTTTATTTTTATCCAAATACAGCTATCTCATGGGATACCTATCAATAGTTTGGAAGCGATTGAATCAGAAAAAACATACTTTAATGGAAAGACTTTTAGTTTGATTAAATTCTCTTCCTTTATACCTTGGGTGCTGAGGTATATACTACGTTGAACTTATTCTATATTAGATATTAAATTAAAATAACTTACAATATATTCCTTATTTCATACATAACATACAGTACTATCAAATGCTTTGTTTGAATAAAAGTAACTCAATATTAGTTGAGATTATTTTTATTATATTTTGTGTTTTTTATGAAAAACTCCAAATGTTTTTTTTTAAAACTTTGTTTAAATTAAATTTGTTTGTAATCATAAATAATTTTCGAAGATTGCGATCGCAATACTTATCCAATGTATTCATTGTATGATTTATGAAGTTGTGTTCACTTCAACAGTGAATTCGTTTCTCATATATTATATATTAATATAACATTCGTTTGGATTTATAACAGAGACTATTCAAACATAACTAATACTAAAATACAAGACATTTATAGTATTTAAAGACTACTGTATAAAGTACTTCATGAGACCCTGGATTGGACTTTGATTTAACTTCACTCAAAAAATAAATTTTAGAAAATACAGAATAAAAATATTTTCTTAAATTCTGAATACATTTGAAGACTAGTTTCAAAATTAAAATTTTGTTTTCAATAAAGAGGAAATGAGTGCAAGGTTATATTGTTAAGATGGCATCTGATCAACAGAATAAAGACTGCTATACTGTTCGCTCGATTCTTCAACAGTTCTTTGCAGTGAAGAGAGAAACATATGAAGTAATCGGAAGGAAATGAAAGTATGGGTTACTATGGGTTAGTGTGGGTTAGTATGGGTTAGCGTCACATCCATTCATCACATTTAAGCTTCGCTCAGATTCTGCTTTCTTTACGTCCGACACAATGAATATTATTCATTGCTTAAGACAACAATATATCTGTAATAAACTTAGCTTAGCTCAAATTTGTTTTTTTAATTAAAAACTAAAACAATTCAACGTTTTTTTTATCGCAAGAGTAGTTATTTATTAATATATACACTCAGACACAAAATAACACCACAAGATAGTTAATGTACCAAGGCAGACATGTATGATAGCCAGCAAACTTGGAAATTCATCAAAAATAATTAAAACTGAACCTGTACTGTACTCTATTCCTTCTACAACAAAGCGGATTAATTGTGATATTTTATGACCAAAAAAGCTAACATTGAATAACATGTGAACATATTATAAAGGACAGAGAATTATCAGAAATCTAGGTCTTTATCAAAATTGATGAATTTAAATCTTTCCTGGTGATAGCGTTAAACTTTGAAAATTATTATTCTCTGGATTTGAATTCAATCGCATAATTCATATTTCTGTAATAATTAGGATTAATTATATTTTGAAAATAATATTAAAATAATAGCCAAAGCATTCCTATTATTCACATTGAATACAATGCATACAATTTTTTGTCGTCTTATTTCTGTGACTAACAGTTGCGTTAGCATAGAGTACACAAAAAAATATAATTAAATTAAATGAGTTTTTTCTTTAGTATTAATAAATTAGAAATTGTTCTCTATTTGTGAATGTTATCCACAGAGTCTGTCAAAGCGTTCCGCCTTCTCGTGCATATGAGTCTGGTGTCCATAACAAACAGAAGGGACTTAACACATCAACTCAATAGTTAGCAGGATAACTTCAAAACACAGTTCAAGAATGCGGTTTTAAATGGAAGTTCCAAGCTCAAACAGTGCTTTTTCAACACAAAAAATGTCATCTTTGAACTATTTTTGAAAGTTAACATGCTAACTATTGAGTTGATGTGTTAAATCTCCCTTTGTTTGTTATGATGACACTAGAGTATGCACGGGAAGGCGGAACTGCTTTCTGGTTATAAACATTAATATCATTTATTAATTTTAATTTTTGAAAAACCTATTAATTAATTAAAATAAAATATTTGCTGAGAAAAACAAATTAATTGAACGCTTAAAACTAAAATTAATTCAAAAAATAATATATTCTGAACATCTATTAACCTATTTGTCAGCAATGGTAAAATTTTGATCGATTTATTAATATACACCTCTCATACAGACTACAGAAAAAGTAGAAACAAATTAAACGGTTTTTCAAACAATTCAAATAACAGAATATTCGCTATTCTTTTGCATAAAATAATTGTATGACAGAAATCATGTGTTATTTCTATTATTAGTAATTTTTTAATAAATAAAGAAAATTAAATACTCAGTCGAATAATTGATTAAACATTTGAATGACATATCAGACAAAAAATAAGTAAAATAATAGTAAAAATATTGACTTAAAAAGCGATCGAAACGTTATATTTGATAACTAAAGCGTCAACTTTTTTACGCTATTCTCTTATAATATTCAAATATAATTCAAATAATAGTTTTATGAGAATAGAGATAATAGTATATAATGTTTGTATCGTTAACGCAATACTGCACACAATATTCACACCAATTTGAGAGCGCATTAAATGTGCGATGAATTTCATATAAGTTTAAAGCCATAGCTATTCTGTTCACCAAAAACCAAATTCTCATTTCGTAATCTCTCTCTCTCTCTCTCTCTCTCTCTCT
>JAQIWA010000607.1:0-28075 GCA_034693305.1 Eueremaeus valkanovi
GAGAGAGAGAGAGAGAGAGAGAGAGAGAGAGAGAGAGAGAGAGAGAGAGAGATGTATTGTGTATGAGTTTGATGTCCATATGCTGTTGTGCCCACTGGCGCACAATATGCCTGTGCTCTTATGATTGTTATATACTGAGTAACAGTTCGATTGTCGTCCATCAGAAATGTCTTTTCATTTCTCTCCAATCCTTGCAATTCTTAATAAGACTTTTGTACCAATACTTAATACACGACTCATAATAAGCTAAGCTGTGAAACAGTTTATTATTTTCTGCACTCATTTCGCTTCCAAATACTCTCTTTTGCCCTTTCATTGATTGCTTCTTTGAATCTCTCTTTCTCTCAGTTCTTCTCTATCGACAAGATTTTCATTTCAGTCCTCACTTTCCACTCTTTTATATCTTTTGATTATTATTAACAAAGCGGTTAATTCCGGTGATTATTGTTTTGCTTAACTCTTCACTCATTTATTATTATTAGTATTAAAACATTATTTAATAATTTATTATTATTTTTGTTAAACTAAACTCAATTGAGGATCAAATGTCATCTCATGTATTGAATTGAATTATTCGGATTGAAATGAAGTGTATTTTTAGAATTAGTTTAAATATTTTATTTGTATTTATTGAAACGAAATAATATTCTCTTCTCTTCTGATTTCTTGTGAGTCATCCGAAGGCATCACCTCTTATATGATGAACTGGTGATGCCTTGGGCTAATTCAAGCATTTACTAGCAGTGACTTAACTCTATGTTCTATTAGTTTTCTACTCTTAGACTATTCTCTGCTTATATTTCATATATAATAAGCATTTAGTTGTTTGCCAACAGTTTGAGAGCAAAAAGGATTTCCGATTGTCTTATGATTCGGTACTGAATTCGTGCGCTCTCTTCGCAACTCATCTCTATTTAACTTAAATTCTTTGACACACAATATGACGATTGTGTGCAAAAAATTCGTCTTTTATATTGTAAACACTGAACAGATAGTGAAGACATAGACATGAGTTGTGAGATGTCTTGTCTTGACTTGACTTCATTCGCCGTTCAGTTCGAAATTCACTTATCATTTCTCGCAATAATAATAATCATTTCGACACAAATTCTTTGCGTTTTATAACTGAAAAGAAATATATTTTGATAAATGATAGTACAGTTGAAAAGAGTTTGTTATTGTGTGGGCAACGATGGTATGACTGTCCTTCTAAATGATGACCAATGATGTGCTGGTAGTGATGATAGTGATGGTTTGGATGGTATGGATGCCCGACTACAGCTGGTTGAAGGGGACCAAATAGTTTAGTGCAATTTGTTTTGTCAATACAACAAACAAAACAAAATTAAATTTGGCCCGAATTCAACCGGCTTAGAGACAAGCATTCAGTTTCATCTCGACTTATTTGGTTGGCTCGCACTCGCATTCGTACTCTCTTTCTCTCTCCTCTTCCTCTCTATCCTTCTCTCACTCTCTCTCCACTATTATAACAACCTTTAACACTGATCTCAATATCATAACATAAATGCCAGTGCACTGAACGTACCGTATATTACAATTAGTTAGTCTGTATTGATAAGCATTGAATATATTCATACGATATATAACTGAAACTACGCTCAGAATTGATTGCTAGCAATAAATGGCATTAAATATTGTTGTGTTTTATGCGATATATGCATAACATTGTTAGTAATATATTCTCTTCTTTTGATGAAAATTCTGAAATTGAAACAAAACAAATGAAAATATTCTTTACCAAAGTCTCTATAATTATGTCCAACGATGAACATACCTGTGCTGAGACAAGAGTTGAGCAAAATGACCAGTTGCAAACGAAAGACCATCGCTAGTATAGTTTGATGGTACATGACCTAGCCGCAACTGGGGCCTGATACGGGCAGTTTTGGCCATAAAACTTAGTTGACAAATGTCAAGAACAAGGCTCATGTAGATATTACCCCATGATATCCCGTTGAACTCAGCTAGGAGAGACAATAATTTTGGTTTACTTCTTAACTACAAATAATGTTATTTTGAAAACTTAAAAATTAAATGGATTCAAGTTTTATACTGTACGACACCAACTGAAAGCTGAGTATTTATATACAGTATATATCATGTGGGTAATATCTACATAATCCTTGTTCTTGGCACATTTGTCAACTAAGTTTTATGGCCAAAACTGCCCGTATCAGGCCCCAGTTGCAGCTAGGTCCTGTACCATGAAACTACACTAGTGATAGTCTTCATTTGCACATGGTAATTTTCCTCAACGCCGATCTCAGCACAGGTATGTTTATAATAAGAAAAGAAATATATTTATGGAAGTGTCATATCATTGAAACAGACATAAAGAGTGAATTTTCTCTTCATTTGTTAGACACATATACTGTATTAGTCTTTACAAAACAAGTGCTAATTATTGTTATTCGAGAAAACATTTATTTCTGCGCTTAAAAAGATTTTTTAGACTTTAACCTAAATTTTCTGAACATATTTTACTAATTAGTCGATTAGTTATTTTAAAATTTCGAGTTTAATATTGTGCCAGAATATAGTCTAAAACATAGAATCAAATTCAGAACTAATTGAATGTATTGTCATATTTAGTAATGAGAATAGAATTGTAAAATTTCATGAAATCTAAATCTAAATTATAAACTTTTAATACAAACAATTGAATGAATTTTCTGTTTTGGAATAATTAAAATTTTAAACTATATTTCATACAAGTATTTGAATAATTAATTTACGAGAAAATCCTTTTGCAAACATCCAATTAATTAAAAGCTATAATAATTTCCAACACTTATGACATAGAAATTGCAAATTCACTTAAATACTGGCTTTTATTCCACATCTATTTGAAAGAATCAATAAATCATATTTGCATTCCATCGCACACTTATTTAATCCGAATCCACACTTATTTATTCCTTGACTGGAATCCACTTCTGGAATACTATCACTTATGAACACAAACCGCAAACACATAAACCATACACTTGTCTCATAAGACATATTAAACTATATTTTAACAAATAATTAAGTTATAGTAAAGTGTAGTTCACTTGATTCACAATACAGTTTGTCATACGTTTCACAAATGAAAGAATATTCTCTGATATTCTGTTGAGTTTAGTTGACTGTTAGGTTAGGGCTTGAGTTATACTAATAAATAAAGTCGTGACTGATTCCTAAACCCAATCGTTCGGTTGCCTATCGTTTGCTTATGTGTTTGGCTATGGTATTGGGCACTAGTATGTGAGCGCATGTACGCAATGATGATGTGCTGCTGTTCTCGAATCCGGAAAAGATGCGTAAAGAGTATTATACATAATATTTAAGGAAATGCACAAAACATTTATTAGTTTAACTTTTATTCATAATATCTGAGCCCCAAATGTATAACTGTTTGCGAACACAACAACATTCTCAATGCAAATGACATAAATGACTGCAACTTATGTTCGGCAGACAAACAATGCTATAACTAATTGTCTTTTTCAGATCCACGTCTTCTCAATCTCTTCTCACATAGTTTATGCCGGTTTCAATTTGCAGCCCATTTCATACACTTCACCCCAAATATACTGTACATCAGATTCTCTTATCCTTTCATATTCACCGCTCCTTTTCTATCAATTATTAATCAAATCTCTAATACCTGTTATAGTAATACATTTAACTTTAATTACCTCTCAATGCCTATAGAATAGGAATTAATTAACAATTTTTTCTATTCTTTCATTTTTTGTTTTATTTTTATGCAATTCTAAAATTTTGTTTAAAAAATTCAAAGCATTTTTGAAAAATGTAGTCAAAGGAGATCTTCTTTGAGTTAATTTTGAAGTCTATTCACTTATGAAACTAAAAATACAAAATTCCCTTCAAATACCAAAATAATTTAAAAGATTCTTTGAAAATATGAAGATTGTTTCAGAATTTACTGCATCTGTTCTCAACCAAATTTATGAGTTCGCCACTAAGTTCTTGTAAAAAATTGATCCATGTTTTTGATTGATTCATAAATTGATTGAATTACAAATTACAGGACATTCTTATCGATTATTGATATCATAATCTATACTATGAATAAATATAAGCACAATATGATAATGAGGTGAAGATAATATCAAAAATATGTGCCTTTCCCTTATCATGAAGAATCTTTTTCATTGATTTAAATCGAATTAACCTAGGCTTATCAATTTTAACCCAATTAATTTGAGCGCCATTTTGCTCAAATGGCAATTGCAATGAATTAGATTCGTTTGTATCGATATTTGGCTGGAAATGAGTGCACGGCTAACAAACATTTGTGTATTCAGTCAGCCATTCAGTCAAATTAAAAACTGTACTGGCCTGCATGGGCTTGCACATGTTCGATCTTAGCCAGTTACCCTCCCCTTCTGCATCCTTACATTAATTGATTTAAAACATTTGTCTGAGATATGAATCATAAATATATAATTAAATTTCTGCAATCAAGTGGTTCTCAAATGTAATTATTTTCGAATCCATTTGAGTGTCTCTTCACTTCTCTTTCCTAATCATACAGTTATAGTGAAAAACAAATCAATTTTCTTAAATCTAAAACGATATCTGAATTTTAATGCAGACATTCATAGGCTTCTGAGAACACTATCTCTTCAGTTGCAGACAATCGCATAGTGTTTGCCTTAATTAAAGTTAAGAATCTTTTTTGTGTTAACAATCGATAAAAGTTTTTTTTCTCATTTAAACTCTATTTTGTGTATTAAAACAAAAGAGTTATATAAAGAATGTCTTTTTTGCGATACTTTATATTCTATAAGGAGTTTTGCAACAATTTTTGCCCAAAACAATAGCATTCAAGTCCTTCTAAATACTATAAAAACCGTTTTTACAACTTTTTGTGTAATTAAAGTAATTATTTGAAACAATAAAACCCAAACAAATAACTCGAATGAATTGATGCCAAATATCGATTAATAAGAGAGCGAATCGATCGATAAGTTTCTTAACATTTCTGTTGTCGTATGATATGATCAGATATTATATTGAATTTATAAATTAAAAGTGCATTTAATTTAATTGAGAACTTGTGCTATCAGTCCTATCGGATAACTGGAAGAATAGATAATTTATTTTTAAGTGTCGTTAGTGTTCGGGTGTTATGTTCTAAACGCAGAACAAAAATCCATTCTTTACTGACACTTAAAAATAGACATTTTTTGTCTGTATATATAGTGTATGACAAACGTCTATGTAATCGAATCTTCCCATATCGGAGAAAAGGGTCATTTATAGCATCTCCTTAAACAATAGCACACATACAGTAACAGAGTTTTCTAATGTAACCGAAAAAAGCGGTCAATACAGTAGTTATTTGCGTCGACTAATGCTTAGTACCGACACTGCAATTGAAACGCATTTTTTGTGCCCAAATGTGTATCTCCTTTGGCTCACTTTTATGGGCCTTACAGTGCGATCAGCTTTTATAGTAGCGATCGATTCGACACAATAATCGTTGCGTTAGTTTTCCTACTTTTTTCTTCTTTCCTCTGATGGAACGGAGGGAAGAATACATTGGATAAGTGCACCCTTTCCCTCATTGCCACTAATATAGATGCCACTACTCAGTACTTAATCGCTTTTGTCATATTATAACTTATATTTTTCATACTTTCCCTTACAGTTTGTAGACTAAAATTTTAAAATTATACTAAAAATTTCAAAATATCTGCCATTCCTCGACTCTTTTCCACTTATTTGAACTCTTAAAACGTTTTTTCGTTGGGTTTTTAACAACTTTTTGATTACTCTTCAATTAAATTAGTTTTTGCTCTTTTGATGTGAACTATAATATCAATCGATAATATACTGATGAGAACTGTATTTGATTTTTTGTACGCTTCTAGAGATAGCCTACTGTACATGTTGTAGTGATGTGCAAGGGAGGGTGTTTAACCAGAATGGCATTGAAATTAGCAGAAATACTCCTTCTCTGAACATTGAAGCCAACTCTAAACCCGTCGGCACTTGCATTGAGTTTGTCGGCATTTTTGCCAAAATTGGCCAAAAACTGACCCAAACTGATAAATAATGAATTAACTGGTTGTTCGATCAGATTCTTGATCATCTATCATTTTGATGTGGTTGCCATTTCATGCCCCCATCTGGTTAGGCTGAGCTTGCACATGGCTAGTGTAGAAAATATAGTTTATCTCTAATCCACTTTGTTTTTTAACTCTGGTCCGAGTCGTTAACTCTGGTCGGCTCTCATACTGTAGTCTCTCCTTCTGACCAATACTTTGACAATCGATATCGATCTGTATTTCTCTTTATTCTATTCTTCTGTTTGTATTGTCATTCCTGAACACTATTTTTGCAATTCTATCCATTTATTGTCAGCTCTTATTCTATTTCAATGCAAGTCTAATGTCTTATCAATCGTTTTTCGCACCAATCGATTCATTCGTTATATAATTTATTTTCCATTCTTTTTGTGCTTATATTCTGTTTCACTTAATTATATTTCTAAACAATCACAATTAGAAAGTGTTAATGAATTTGTAATGACTTTTTTTGCTTTTCAAATCAATAGTGTATTAATATATGGTTTGATTTGATTGTAAATTATGAGTACATCTGAAGATGCTTTCGATCAATGAAATGCTTATGATTTCACTCTCTATTCTCATTCCTCTCCAAACACAAGCGAACGTGACTTTAGTCCAATGTCTTGACGTTCTCAACATTGAGTTTAAGACTAAAAAATTTGATTTATATATATATTCTCTTTTCATGTAATCATTCGGTCTCTTCTCTAACACTCACTCTTTTTATTGCAAAAACTCTATTCTTTTCTATTGTATTCGACTCGTGAGCACAGAATATCTTAAGTTTTGACAAAAAATTCTTTTTGAACTGAAACCAAATGCTTGAGAAATATATTTTAATGAAAAATGAGAAATGATATACAATATCATAACAACAAAATATAGTAATAATAATAATCTTTTTCTTATTTAGTAAATGCAGAGAAGCTGAATAGAAAGGGGGGTTTAACCAAATACCCCTTATATCTGAAATTAGAAAAATACCTCGACTATGTTTTTAACTGACAAGGGACCATCTAGTAATTTTCCTTCAGTTTATGAAAAATCAAGACTGAATTTAAACAAATGTCGGCTAAAATTCATTGAATATATCGCTAATCGTTTTCTATATAAAATTGAGCCGGAGTAGTGATGGCGCAGTGGTAGCCTAGGCACTCTAGAACGATGGTCCTGGGTTCGAATCCCCCACACATCCGCTCATTTTACTCTGAGTTTGTTATTTCACCCGTTGTTAACTGGTTTTCCAAAGAGACAGCTAATATAGCTGATGGTACTCCGGGCATAAACCGGGTAATTTTCATTTTTCCAAAATCCTGTTCAGATTTGGTTTGCTTTGTTTGGGCGCCCTTACCCTTGCTGGGCACCCTCCCTAATGGGCGACCCCTTCTTCATCTTTGGTAAAAGATTGGTAGAAATGAAAGTTTTTCTTAAAACTCATAAATAAAAAAATTATGTCATTATTGCAGTTGTTTTGTTAGACAATTATATTTTTTAATATTCCTCTCTTTAGTTGTGAGTTAAGAGCAATTTATTTCGCAAACAATTTTAAGTTTTATAAATAGATGGTATGTGCAAGCTCTCAGCCATGTGGGCAAGATAAAATGGCGATTAAACTAGGAAATAGCCAGGGAACAATAATTGTTTTATATTATATTATAGATTACTTTTACTTTAAGGATAATCCGAATCAAACTTGGTCAAATTGACCTTTTGCTTTGTAATTCGAGTCAAAAATTAATCCCGATAGTCTAGTCTAGTTCTCAATTTATAACTAAATGGATCTGGGCTATAACCTTGCACATTCCTTATCAATAGCAGACATGAGTTGTCTTCTCATAAATTGTTTTTAGTTTCGATTTCACTGTTTTGTTAAATCAAATGAATGGCAATCTTGTTGTTGAAGTGGAGTATTATTGCACAGTTAGTATTGCACAGTTACTGTATCGGCTGCATTGTGTCCATCAGAACTCCATACTTCTTTACATTCCATACGGCCCTCGAATATGGCTTAAATATGGGAATAGAAAAGAAGATATGGGGCTCGAATGGAGACCTCCTTTCCCTCTCTGCACAACACACTTATTAGTCGTCGCAAACATTTATATAAAGAAAACAACAATTTTTATCCGAAAATCCTTTTTGTTGTATTCCGTCTCCGAAAGCAATTTTCTCATACATTAGTGTTGTGTTAATACACTTTGTCTTTAAGTTAATTATAAAAGCGCTGCAAAAATAAACATTAATAATAAATAAAAGTAATTATAAACTATTGGGAACAACAATATAGCTATTAATATCAGTTAGACTTAAATTAGTTAATGATTTCGTAGACATTTGAATAGATATTTTTGATTTCAGATAATACTGTTCGTTGTTCTCCATATTTTCACTCTTTATTGAAACTCCATTTTAAGTGATTATACACTGTATGTAATAGTCTCTCAGTTCTAACTCTGAAGACTTTTGTCTGATCTCATCAGAGAGGACCACATGTGCCGACCAGATGGAGAAAACAGACAAATATTTTTGTCTAACAATTTTCTCTCGACTCGACTCCGCCGGCGATACGAAAAACACAATTTTCTCTCATTTCTTGTCTCATATATTAAGCAAACATTCAAACAATTATTATTTAATATTTTATTTAATTTTACTTTACTTTACTTTAAGTATGATTTTATAAATTATTATTATTAGTAGTAATTCATTCGGAAAACTATATATAATTGCAGTTAATTTTAATTTTAAAATATAATATAATTTAATTCTGTATTTGATTATTACTATTAATATATTAGACATGAATAGAGTCGAACCACAACTGGAAAAGTATTTCTAAAATACATATCCGAATGAAGTGATAGGCAGTTACACAGTTCATAGAGTCAGGGTTAGGACCTCTTCTTTTATAAGTCTCATTAAACATCAGTCACACAAATTGGAATGGCTTTTAAGCCAAGGCCGACCAATATAGCCGTCAATTTGCTCTAACTTTTATACTAATAAATGTTTAAATAAGAGAACTCTCTCTTATATTCCGGAGATATTGCTCTGAATCATACCATTGCTGAGCACCAGTACCACACCATAGCATTCAGCACACATTACCATTCATGCAGTTATATATGCAGAACATCTCTCACTTCCCAATCTCTCACTCATAAACAGCTACAGAATACCAGTGCTAAATATGAAAGCCCTGAGCCCTGCCTTCGATTGATATGTAATTATTTGCCTCGACTCCAAAGTTCGCACAAATAACTCAAGACTTCGACTTCAAAACTAATACAAAAATATATTATATTAACTGTTCTTATATTTTACATCAATTCTTATTACTATTTACTGAAAGTATTTTAAAAATCGATTTTCATAATCGTATTCTCAGTTATTACAAAATTATTTAATAAATTAATATATAGTCGAATGAATCGATTCTTATTCAGACGAAGAGAATCTTTCAGTCGTTCTTTACTTCTCACTACACAGTTGTAAATCGGTTTAATACTTATTATTATTATTATTACAGTTATATCAGAAATAATGAGAATATTCTTTATCTGATGAACATTTTTAAGTGTTGTTAACACAATACTAATGATTTAAAGTCTAATTCTTTATACAAATCATTATTATATAACTATTTGTTCATTTAGTTTGAGTTTCACTGATTTTGGATTCACTTTTTTGTATGACTCGAAAGAATTTTAGTTTAATTATTAGCTCTAATCGCACGAAACGTTTGCAAGAATTCAAAACTAAGACTAACTTAAGTCACAAATTCTCATCTGAAGAAGTTGTTGGCTGTGAGGATGTGCTTCTCTGGAGCTCTGATGTCTCAGTGCATCTCCTTATAAGGGGTGCCAAGAGATGAGACTCAGAGTCAGTGAAGATGAGCCCTGTTTTTATGGGTGTGTATTAGTGTGCTCTGTACGGGACTGACAGCATTGGGACTCAACTGTTGGTACTATTGCTCGCACTCACGAATGCAATTCATTTTAGAATTTGTGTAAACTGAGAAGAGGGGATAACTGTGCACTTGTGAATAGGATCACACCCTAAGCACTAGTATGAGAGCACACATACAACCATTGAAATCCAGGAATCGTTAGCTTTGCTTACTCTGCATCCCTCACATCCTTCTCCTCTCCGGTGATGATGTGCTTCTCGTTTCTACTTATAGACCACAGCCTTCCAAAGGATCCAAAGCTGGCTCATCTCTATAAATAAGCCTGTTAATGCCTGTCCTCTCTTATCCTGTCCTCCCTTACCTAATGTATGCTAACGTTAACTAAATAGCTCTCTCTCTCTCTCTCTCTCTCTCTCTCTCTCTCTCTCCCCTCCAAATAATTATATTAAGTTAGAAGCGAAGCACACATTCTCTCGAAACGGCGATAAATATTTAATAAACCATTTTATATATGAAATACTATTTGCATATCAACTCATCTCTCATTCATTCAGATTTCTATGCATTTGAGACCATTTCTCTTACTTTAAAACTTCTCTTTGGCTGAACACCTCTTATCAAAACTTTTTATATTTATTGATATCTCAATAGAATTCTAACCTTAAAAGTGATTTGATTTGATTAGAAGTATGTTTAAAGACATTTATTTCTATTCATCCGAAACCCAATCATTGAATTTGGTTTTGTTTTAATTATAAACTTTTTTATCTTATCGTTATTGCACTCATTTTATAATTCATTGCCATTTTTACAGATTTTTTGAGAATATATTTTTTAAGCTTTACTTAAACTCTCCCTTAAATCCAATACATTTCCTATGCCTTTGAGAAATGACTTTTTTGCCAAAACTACTCTTTCTATTAATAATTCATAATATCATTGACTGCTTGTTGTGGTCATCGGTTTAGACGATTAATGTTGAACTCAAGCACTGTATGCTGTCTTTGCCCGTAAAGCCTAACCGGGCGGCCGACACAGCACAGATAGTAAAGTATTTGTGTTTTATTCATTAGACAGCTGTGAGTACTAACTCTCCCATTCATTCATGACTGAGAATAACTTTGCGATTCTTATAATACGAACGTCTCGTTCACTCTCTCTTTTAAGTCTCTGAACTGAACGTTAAACTTGAGACAGAATCCCAAATGGAAATTAAAAGGAACGGGATGTGGTCGTGGAGGCAAAATACTCTGACAGTATAGTATAGTAGCTTTGGCACAGACTTATAAAAGCGTTAGCAAATTGTCAGTCAGATTCTTATATCATTCATAGGCTGCTCGCAATGGCTCTTCTCATACTTTTTATGTCCATTTTTACACACATTTTATCTCCAGAACTGCTTTTTCTGGAAGTCAGTGCAGTATAAGAACATCTTTGAGTTCTTATTAACAAATAATTAGACATTTTTCTCGTTCTGACTCTCGACTTATGATTAATACTTATATCAAAATTCTATTGAAATTCATGTGAATCATAAAAATATTCAATTCTGACTGTCATAACACATGTTTGTGTAATATGAAGTCAAACATATATTTATTATCAATTTTTCTCTCCGGTTCGCTCTTTGATAATTGAATAAAAGATTTCAATAACTTTTCTCTAATTTATATTTATTTTCGTATTAAAGTCTCAAATGATTTATTAGTGAAATACTCGAACAGTAATACAATTTCCGTTCAGTAGAGAAAAAATAAAAGGACATCACTTAATGGCTCATTAAACAAAGCACTCCAATAATACTGTACTTTCTCTACATTTTTATATATGTTATATACATTGACTTTATATATAAAAATACTTTTTCCAAATAGTCTTTTCAAAATTCAAGTTAATCTTCTCTTCACTTCATATTTCAATATAAAGCTCTTTTGACTCTCCGTTTCAATCATTCAATTTTATTCAAATTTCTATATATTTATCTGAATTTTCAAATTCAAAAAACATTACCGAATCAAATGCAATGACGAAAAAGAGTTTTTTATATTCTTTGTCTTCTTTTTCTCTATCTTTGAAATGTGAACTCATATGACAAACAAATTCATTAACTTTCAGATATCTTTCAATTTTCTTTATGTGGTTTACAGTTATTTGGCGTACAATTGATTATTATATTTAGTTTTCGATAACTGTTTGCATTTGTATTTGGATTTTCATAATCATTAAAATCGGTATTTGTTTTATATTATAGAATATTGTGTTTTATATTAAGAATATTTTCAAATATCAAACTCAAAGCTCTGTATAATTAATGCACTCTTTTTGCACATTTGTTTGGATTGTGTATCGAATAATATCGGAGTAAATATAGTCATACTTACAGTGAATTGGATGACATTGGGATCATATGATTGTTCTCTTCTGTAATCACAACAAAGCAGACAACCATTGGTGGCGTTGAATGCCGTCTCGCAGACAGTCAAATATAATTGATTTAATATAAGAGTTAATCCCTTTCACTGGTGATCACCACTTAATACTGAATTATATACTCATTTGACATCTTCTCTCT
This sequence comes from Eueremaeus valkanovi, assembly GCA_034693305.1. Taxonomy (NCBI): domain Eukaryota; kingdom Metazoa; phylum Arthropoda; class Arachnida; order Sarcoptiformes; family Eremaeidae; genus Eueremaeus; species Eueremaeus valkanovi. The sequence goes on from JAQIWA010000607.1 coordinate 12,590, forward strand.
AGAAGTCAAATCACATCTAATTTTTCATTTAGCGATACATATAATAAATTTTGGGCTCAAATAAATCAAATGACAGCTAAATATCATTTATCTGTTATAACCTGCAAATGAAAGCCTTGTATAAGACTTATGTCGGAAGACTTGATTGCATGGCTTTGTTCGGGACATTCGCTAATAAAAAATGAAAATAAAATTGAAAAATAGAATATTTGTGTCTGTAATACACCTTTCGATATATTTGATACGAATAGCGCTAATGTTTGTGCCATTTTATATATCATCTCTCTCTTCGTCGTCAGTTCATGTTTCGTATTCGCAGTGCTTTTTCTGTACGGATCTGTGTTCGCAGCCCTTATATAGTCGTTGGCATCTCTTTCAGCCCTCTTAAGAGAGTACTGTAGCGACAGTTAAACAACTATCTGAACGATAGCACACAAACTATTTGGTGTGTCTCTAAAAACTCTAATTAATAATTACGTGCTTTCACTTACTTTTGCTCTTAATATTGTTATGCATTCACACAAATACTGAATTGCATTCCTTAGCCTTCTATTCCTCTATTAGCGGATCAGATGTTTGTTTGTTGTCGAGGACTCTGACACCAGAGCGCAATTGGAAGGCAAGAGTCAGTTAGTTTGTGCCACAAATATTTCAGTCAATTTTGCATTTTCTCTGTTTATATGCCCTCCCAACACATCTCATGCTCCCAGAGCTGCATCAGCTACACAACACTGAATGCCATTAAGGGTTAAGTTCAGAAATACGGAAATATAGAGTATTGCAACCATATGTACAGTACTGTACAGTATGTATAGCATTAGACTCTCTATTAGACTTCAAACTCTTGTTATATAATGTCATAATTGGCTTTAACTCATATTTATTGGTTCAGCGAATCTTTGTTTAAAAACTTCTTTCTTCTCTGCCATTCCAACCCTCCATTTAATGCTATTTTTGAAAACAATTTTATTGTACAGTATATAAAAAAATGTTTGCAAAATAATATTCTTCTCGGCGTCTAATAGAAGTGAAAGTATAGTAGAAACTCATATCCGAAGCATTCAATTTAAAACACTTCTGCTATTGAGTGCTATTAATTGTTTTGAACGATAATTAATTAGTGGCACAAATACTATAGCCTTAATTCATATAATAAATCCCAAACGTCTCGATTCGCTTCTGTAGAATATTCTGTTAGCAGACAAACAGGGACTGTACTGACTGACTGAATACGAGGTTGAAAATAGAATCAAATTATAATCGTTCGCACAGTACTCTCCTTTCTCTCTCACTCCCTCTCCCTCTGTCTTTCCTCTCTGTTGTGATCTTTAATATCTTTTTATATCCACCGGAATATCATTTTTCTTCTATAATATTCGCAGCGATTTATGTGCGGAACAGACAATCCTTTTTTGTATATATCGTCTGTGTGTTCAGTGATATATACGTATGCTTTGAATCGAATCATACGCCAAAAGATTAAGACATTCTCTCTATTATTACTTAATAATAATTTTAGTGTAAAAATTAATCCTTTATATGATGTCAGAGAAGAGTAATAAAGAATTGATGGCCTTTTCAATCGTTCTTAATGTATATCAGAGGCAGAGCAAGGGTTCGCTTAAATCAGTTTTTACGCAAAATTATTTTTATTACTAAAAAGTATTCAATAATTTTCATTAGACATCAGAGCTCTTAATCTCACACAAAAAGCTATTAAAAGCTAAATGTCTTTATTATGTTATTTATTACAATGAAAACTCGTTATAATGAACACAGAATATCAGGAATAAAAGTGCATTGTCTATAAAAGTCATTAAAAGTGTGAAATAATATATACCTATTATTAGTATTGAATATTCTGTAAACGCAAAAGAAATTAACTTTTTTTCAAGTTTTAAAATTTAGAAATCTTTAAATACTTTAAGTCTGAGTTAGTTTAGCTATAGTTTATTGTTCACTAAATATAGTTAATGTCTATAATTAAGAATATAAATCGCATTAAAATGTGTGCTCAATATCTGCTATGTTTGCTATGTTTAACGAAATTTATTTTCGTAGCAATTCTTATGGTTTTTATGTCTTGTGTCCCAATTGATAGCGCAATGCGAATACTGTTAACCAAACTGGCGCGCACTTGGATTGTGGACGAGAAGAAAGACGACGGCTATACAGCCCTCCACTTGGCTTCGCTCAACAACCACATCGAAGTCGCTGAACTCCTGGTGCAACAGGGAAAGGCTAATATGGATCTGCAAAATGTTAACTTACAAACGCCACTACATCTCGCCGTAGAGCGACAACACACGCAAATAGTCAGAGTATGTGTGCTCTCAGTCGCACTCCTGTGCTCTCTCTCTCGCTCTCTCCCTCCCTCTCCCTCTTCCCTCTCCAGCATCATTGCGAATATTTTCATTCCATTCCATTGACTTCCCTTTTGGTCTACATTTACACCAATTTTATCGATCCTCTCATTCCTAACCAAAGCTCTCTTAACTAAAGGATTGATTTTTTTCGTAGGAATTAACAGAAAAAGTTATGTTATGTTTGAGTTTATGCTAACATTTAATTAATTTTTTTCTCTTCTTTGGTTATATACACCAAAAATATAATGTTTTTTGTAATAATTGTTTATTTTTAATGAGAGCACACAATCAGAGGCAGAGATAACATATTGTGCAAACAGTAGGAGCGAATGACTTTCCAAAAGCCAAAAGTTTACATAAGAAGTGAATGCAAACTATTTTTGTCTTTTAATTGCATTCCATTTAAAGCGAACTTAAACTTCTCTAACATATAATGTAAGCTATATTTCCAACGATGGTTGCTATACATGTGCCGTTCAATCTCACTATTTAGCTACTGGTGCGCGAGGGCTGCAATTTAAATATACCGGATAAGGATGGGGATACACCACTTCACGAGGCATTAAGGCATCACACCCTCTCTCAATTAAGGCAACTCCAGGACATGCAAGACGTCGGAAAGGTATCACTTGACGGCATAGCATCTCTTCATAAATCATTCTGTATTTCTGTATTCCTCTTCAAGTCTTTCGTCTGATTCCATACACTCTTAGGTTTACATTAAATATTAAAACATTTTAGTCAAGACGTCCAGAGCTCGACATTCAGAGCATATACTGCAGAGAATATACTGTAGTATAGAATGAAGTTTTAATCCATCAAATCCTTCGTGTTCTTCCCATTCGTCTTAATCCCTGTGCTTGTCTGGCGCTTAGACATGATTTAGTTCAAACTTGATTAGCCAAAGGCTCCAGGTCATATTAATTGCCTTCAGCGTTCCAAAAGGAAAAATACCCGGGCTAGATTATCGTTAATATTTGGATTACAGACTCAAATGGTTAGCAAAATATTGGCCAAACAGTAAAGATTACAGATTACTGATGGCCCGCATTTCTCGGCTCAAACCCTAGGGTGAGGGTGTATAGGGGAAGGTAAATAGCGGATAGGAAATAGACCAAAATGGCGCTTTAAAACTGGTTTTTGACCGGAAATAAACCTTTTTTACCCGAAAATCCTATAGTTTAATCAAGCTTAGTTTAGCCTTAATTGTTGTTGATTCAATAGAATTTGGCCTAAATTGGGGTCAATTTTAACAAAAATCCGTGGCAAAGCCGCCATTTTTCTCTAATATCGAGCAAAAGGTCCAGGGGGTATGGCTCCGGCTCAAACAACTAAAGGGGTTTTTTGGCGATTTTGAAAACCTAGGGGATATTTTGGCTATACCCTTCCTTGGCCATCCCTAGTAAAAATCTATCCCATGGACTATTGTTTCGAATCTGATTTTTGCGTTTAATATAATATTTCTCCGAATCGGACAACAATTTTCAGTTAATTTTTCTTGTCTTATGTGCGGATCCAATGTTTGGCCATACATACCATCCCTTGATTATCTCATTGTTTACCATATAAACAGATACTATTGACGAGTATGGAGTAGAGAATATAGTATTCTATATTTGGCTTCAATTTGTTCCTAACTCTTCGTCTAAAATATATTTACACAGAATTTATGATTAAATATTCAAATATTTATAGAAAAAGATTTCAGTTTTTATACAAAATACAAAAAAAATAATTTCTTTCAACTTTGTTAACACTCTTTAGACTTTTGTCGTATAATATATGAAACTGAATATCGAATGAGATTTTCATTGAATTTGATTATAATGTGAATAATTATATGTATTTTTGTGACTTAGCTTTTGATGGGATTGGGATCTCAAGGCTCAGAGAAGAAGAGCAGTGCATCGATCGCCTGCTTTCTGGTATCGAACGGCGCGGATCTGAATATTAAGAATAAGAAGAATCAAACCCCACTTGATCTCTGTCCTGATCCCAATCTCTGCAATACACTGAATAAATGCCATAAAGAAAGGCTTTGGTATGAAATCGATTCCATTCTTATGACTCTATCCCTCAATACAATGGCTTTGAATACAAAACACTTTTCATTTGTGTCAATCACTGTAGTGGTGGTCAACCGCCAGCCTCTCCCGTCTCAGTGAGCTCTCAGACAGAACAGGAAACTCTCGAGGAATGTATGGTCTGTTCCGACAACAAAAGAGATACTCTGTTCGGTCCGTGCGGTAAGTCTTCATCGATTCTTGTGTCGACTCACGCGACTAATTGGCATTCAATGCATTGCATTCAAAGGTCATGTGGCCACGTGTTCAATATGTGCGCCCCGGGTCAAAAAGTGTCTCATTTGCAAAGATGTGGTTCAATCGAGGAATAAAATCGAAGAATGTTTGGTTTGTTCTGACAAGAAGTCCAGCATTTTATTCAAGCCCTGCAATCATCTGTGCGCTTGTGAGGGCTGTGCGCCGCTCATGAAAAAATGCGTTCAATGTCGGGGCACTATCGATGACGCCGTACCACTGATCGTCTGTTGCGGTGGAGTAGCGCCTCCACCGCCACAACCGCTGAACCCACAGATCGGGACTCTTATGAATAACGGGGCTCGAGATGTGTCCAACAATGACATACAGAAACTCCAACAACAGCTCCAGGATATCAAAGAACAGACTATATGTCCGGTTTGTTTGGATCGGATCAAGAATATGATCTTCCTGTGCGGACACGGGGCCTGTCAGATGTGCGGCGACCGCATGTCTATCTGTCCTATTTGTCGCAACTCTATTGAGAAACGAATATTACTTTATTGAGAGCTCGTCTCTGACCACAACAGTGCCGGGTCTTTGGGAACGCACTCTACTCTTTAGTGTTCGTACGATGCGATTGATGTTCGGATTTGACGCTCAATTAAGGCACCCTTGCTTATTGTTGTAGCCTTCGAGCTCTCCCTCTCCCAAGTTGTAATCCAAATCCCAGGGCTCATTGCGCAGGGCTTACATACTAGAGGTCTGAGCGCTTATACTTTAGTGCTTTCAATCATAAGACTATATATTTAGCAAAACTTGTCTGAATTTGTATTTTCATCCAATAATTACTATTCAATGGCTTTAATCACATTTTAATTCATTAATTGTTGGTTTTATTGGTAGTACAGGAATGCAATCAATGTTTGGTTTTGTTGATGACATAAAGTAGTCACACCTCTAGTCTGTAAGTATTACGTCATAAGCCCTGCAATTTGGAATAATACTCCCAGGGTATATCTTCCCGGAAGATAAGGAGTTTCCATATCTTCCGGGAATTCCCTAAAAACCTGGGAATGACCCTGGATGAATATAATGACTAAAATATTTTTTTAAATGTAAAATATGATAATATTATGGATGAAATTCAACAATAAATGGTCGATAAGTACTTTCAACGCAATATTAAACGATTTTTAGCGCAAAAACGACAAAAAAATTGAATTTATTTAAAATAATAAATGAGTCACTACTATAGCGCCATCTATTGTGTGGCTATGAAATATGATTGGCTGACAAACAGTGTATGAGTCATACAGACAGTGAATGTCTGAGAAATTGAGTTCATTTCCCAATTAGTCTAACATTAATAACAATCAAAAATCATTTTCAACCGAAATATTTGATTCTATCACTCATTTTCATCAGTCGTTTCAATTGATTTGAACTCTATTTATAATAATTATATGAATTCTAACAATTAATTCAATAAAAGTTTTGCGAACTTTTAAAACAGACATAAATAATGTGAAGAATTGATTGTTTTATTATTTATTTTGTCTCTCATTATTAATAACTGTACAATAGATCGACTTTGGATTGGATTGTATTGACTGTGAATATGAATATACAGTAATATTGTGAACACAGACTGTGTGTATCGTTTCATATTGTCGTTCACTAGTATTGCATTCAATTCATTATTATATCGTTTTCTGTGAAACTGTCGATCAAAGCGACAAAAATCCGATTCATTTGATTAAATCATATATTTTTAGACAATTTTTTGTTTGTTTTCTTCGTTTGCTTTTGTTTTTCGTATCGAAAGAACAGAATAATTGAATAATTGATGAGTTATTCCGTAATTGACATTCAATTCAATTGAATTCATATTAATATACAATTAAATCATTTTTCATTCAAATCTTACTGTATTTGCATTTGTTATACATTTTTGAACCATTCGTTTGGATAACAAAAATCCGAAACCAATTGAAAGTATTTGATAACAAAATCAATGAAAAGTTTTAATTAATTTACTATTAATTGAATCGAAATTTAATTTAAAATCTGAACAAAATTTGTTGAAAAATAAGACAAAAATGTTATGAAATGAATAGTATTTGTGAACGCATTTCAATGTTGTGATTGAATTACTGTTCACTCAATTAACTAATTATTAATTATTTTATACTTTAATTGTGTTATAATTGTGTAAAATATGGGAAATCTGTTGCGTTTGCTATCGCGAGACGAGACTCCGAAATATGATGTATTCGTCGACTTCGAGAGTAAGTCTTAATCTGTTCTTCTCTTAATGTATGTCCGCTTTGATCCCAATCTAATCGTATGTCTCTCTAAACCTATGGATCAGACGCTCGGCCGACGGATACGGAGAAAGAGGTCTATATTTTAGTCGAATGTGTTCTCATTGAAGCCAACGATATATTAGTGGACTTACAGACATATAAAGGCGCCGGACCTGAGATCAGAGAAGTATTTCAATATTAATACTCATTATTAATATTATTGTTATTTTAATTCATTATTCATTTCTCTCTTCTTTCGCAGTCTTTTCTGTTTTGTTTTAATACATATTTTTTATACAGTATTTAAAGCTTAAGCAGAAAATCGATTCTTATATTAAATAATATTTTTGTTTGACATTTAGATCCCATTTCCCTCTTATAGTCAGACCTATCGTATAATATCGATAGAAATATTTTTGATTATTAACTGTGTATTTGAAGGCTATTTCAAAGATTAAATTGAATGACAAATAATTTTCTTTTATATGAAATATAATTGAAATAAAGACTTGTATTAAGTCTTAACTCTTAAGCACTTATTTCCATACATTTGTTCAATAGATTAATGGATTGTTTGAATACTTTTTACATTGAAATTAATTATAGATTTTATGCCGCAATTGTGAACCCCTTTACGTATGGATTGCCTGCGAAACAGTTGTTTCCATACATTTGAATACAATTTTCATTTCAATCATTAAAATATTTTTTATTATTATTTAAAGTCATTTAAACTTATTATTAATGTTTAGCAGAAATTCTTTGCTTTAATTGAATCAAAGCTAAAGTTAATGTTTGAATGAATACATTATTCTTATGCATAATATCTGGGGAGCAATGACCACAACTACCACACCTGACCGAACACAGGCACATACCGGTGCTCTGTAGCCTTGCTTTAGATATAATTCTAATTATGATATTATAAACAATTAATTATTTGAGAAAATAATATAGTATTTGATTACAAAGTGTTTTAAAATTATAAAAATTAACTTTAATTATACACTCATTCGAAGCAATTATATCTCAATACCAATAACTACTGTATGACTCATAGTCTGTGACGAATAAAGCATTTTTTTCTTTCGTAAAACTATTTTTTAGGTATTTTTCTCTCTATTTAACAAATAATAATGACTTATATATTGTTTCTATTTTTTGTTATAATAATTAATCGTATTTTTCATTTTGAAGGCAATCGGAAATCCTCTGAAGGAAGAGCTGCAGATCAAAGCCTGGGACGCAGTTCTGCCACTCGTTAACAAACTCAAACATTTCTATGAATTTTCCCTTAAATTAGGTTTGGATTACATTTTATACACTTTTCCTGTGTTTGCTATTTATGTCTCAAAATTTTCTAAACAATTACAACAAAATTGTCGACTCTTTTGTAGAGTTTGAATGAATTTCAATGAACTCTAAGTTTATGTAAAAAAAAAAAAATTTAATCGAATCTAATATTTGGAAAACAATTGTGTTTTTTGTTATAAAGTTTTGCTTTTTCTGATTGTTTCCAATGAATAGAAGATTGTGTTCCGAAACTGTTGTCCGCCCTGTGCTCCGGATCGATGAGCCCGCGCCAGCACCTGGAGACACAGCAGGCGTTAGTCAAACAATTCGCCGAAATATTAGACTTTGTGCTGAAGTTCGACGATCTGAAGATGACTAACCCCTCCATTCAGAACGACTTCAGTTACTACAGGCGCACAGTTAGTCGACTCCGAATCGCAAATCAGGAGAACTCTATTTTCACGGAAAACAACGTCAATATATCGAATGAAGTGGCGAACCGAATGTCCCTTTTCTACGCTCACGCGACCCCTATGCTTAAGGTGCTCTCAGACGCCACTTCCCTCTTCGTTATGGCCAATAAGGATCTGCCGATTGAGAACACGACCGAAACGTTGGGCACAATGGCTAAAGTGTGCCAACGAATGATCGAAAACCAGTGAGACTTTCATTCTTTCGTTTTTTATTATTTATATTATTTTTATTAATTATTCAAACAATTACTGCCAACGCATCCACTCCTGAGACTCGTTGGACTCATAATGAGAGCTTACGAGTGCACAGCTATCATAGCTATCTGAGTGCTTATTTTAATGCATAATTATAAGACCTTTATTCAAAGGCATATTTTTGAGTCGACGCCCCCTTTGTGTTGGAATAGCTTTAATAGAAGACAAACCAAATGAGAGAACATTTAATAATTGCCGACAAATCCCAGAAATGATTATTTGTAATGATTTTTATGAATACTTTTCAGTGAATTCTATTCCCGATTCCAAAGCGAAGACACTATACTCTTCGTACTGCGCGTAATGGTAGGGGTGATCATACTCTACGATCACGTCCATCCTGTCGGTGCGTTCGTCAAGTCATCGCACATAGACGTCCGGGGCTCCATTAAGGTGCTTAAGGAACAGCCGCCCAATGTTGTAGAGGGACTCCTCAATGCGCTCAGGTATACGACCCGACACCTAAACGATGAAACGACGCCTAAGAATATTAAAAGTCTGTTAACATAAGAGTGCTATCAATTAGTGCTTCGAAACTGTATTCATATAACTCTTCTCTTCTTTTAAACTGTTTTTAATCCAAAAGTTTTTTTACGACTTTTTTGAGAAAATATATTCAAATGTTTTAGTTGTCTGTTATTTATGTCTATTTGTTGATCGATGGACTGATGGCTCAATTCATTCATTGTATTGCATGCAATGTTTGAGGTTTAAAGGGATGGCCAGAGGGGTTACGACCCGTCATAGGTCACAAATGACTCGTTTTTATAGTCCTTTGAAAGTTCCAGAAATTGCCGTTCAGTGCAAAGTTGTTTAAAGCCTTGTTATGAGCTTCTGATCGGGGTCTGAGGTGAGTCTGGCCATCCCTGTGCTATATTGAGAGAAAGTTGTTTTGTTTTAATAATTGAATGATTCTATGCATCGAAACAAAAAGGAATAAAATATTCGGAATATTACTATAATTGCGATAAAATGTTTCGATTGATTGCATTGATTGCCAATACTTTTGTGTTATTTAATTCCAGCTCTGCTTTAAAAGCAAAACATTTAATAATCTCATTATTAGAGTTAATTTGTTTGTAAATAAGTTTAGATTTAATTGATTTTCAAAATGAGAATCCATTAAAAGTGTCTGAAGTTATCCAATGATTTGTCCGCAAACTTAAAACATTGTATTATTAATACTGAGTATTAGTATTAGAGTTAGTGTCGAATAACAGAGTTTATTGTCATTTATCGATCGAAATATTCTGTTGTCTTTTGCAGACCGTTCTAACAGTTCTAACGCCTACTTATGCCTCGAATCAGACTTATGTCAAAACCAAATCAGACGTAAATTCTTTTGTATAACACTATCACTGAATGAAAAGAAAAATCAGAAAAGATTTTGACATTTTATCAATAGTTTTGTCGAGTAATTGACTTATCGTTTGAATATTGTTTTACAACATTTACGTCAAACATGACTTTGAGATGACTTACAGCACAGTTAGTCGCGGATAGACTTTACAAGAATTTTGAGGACATTCTGAGTCACAATATTTTGAATTCTTTACACTTTCAGTGTTACTGTTGTGCAGAATATGTTTCAATATTTTGGTTTTAGATCTGATTCTAAAAAGTTATTCCGATTTTTTCGGCTTTTCATTGCTGTTAAACAAAACTAAAAAGACTTTTATTTTATACGAATCGCATAATACACGAAAAAGACTTTGTTTTCATTATAATTAATGCTCAAATGAGTCATTAGATTCCGGTTTTATTTGTTTATAAATCAAATAGACTTATAATGAGTTGATTTCGCAATTATTGTCTTTTTGGCTCAATTTTTCCCAAAATGTTCTTTTATTTTGAGTTCAGTTTTTTAACTTTTATTCTAGTCTTTTGTCAATATTATTATAATTTTTATTTTGATTTTTATTATAAGTGCAAAAACTTTTTGAAATATCATTACTTTTAAAATTATAAAATATTTATATTTAATAATAATAATAATTATGCATAAAATTTGTTCGTTTTTTTGTGCATTTGTTATATACAGGTATTTATAGCTATTATTTACAATTAAGCGAAAAGTTATTGAAATAATGTTTTGTAAATAACAACTGAAAACAATTTTAAGTAATAATTAATTTTTTATTCGAATAAAACTTATTTTTAAATTTGGGTAAAAACTGATTATTAGCTAAATATACGCTTATTTTTATTCCGAATCATATTTCTAGACATTTAATATGAATTAGCTCTACATAAGAAGCGAAATGATGTGGATCATCTCAATCCATACCATTCCAGTCCATACCTCTGGGCTCAGCTTTAGTATGGTTTAGAAAATGGGTTTCTTTTGTATGAATAGCTTCGATGAGGACATCGTTTGAATCCATATTCATATTAATGAGTATTAAAATCATTGAAACAAAATGTTTATGAAATAAATTAAAAATTTTATTAAGAATTTATTATTTTTTATAGAAATATATATTACTTTTGAGACTTTACTTATAAATTATAACTTAAATGTGAATATATTTTATACATATATTAAAATAAATTATAAAAGACTCGCGAAATACGACTTAATATTCTATAAACAAGAGTTGAAACGAAATTTATAGTCACATTAAAAGACATTTTTACCAAAAATTAATTAAGAAAATCACAGAATTAATTGAATTATTAAAAAAAACCAAAATTATTGAACTTTTGTCAGAAAATTATTGAATTAATTAATCGTTTTTATTATGATATATGTTATGCATCGGTGAAGACATTCCTCCGTTCACTAACACAGATGTGTTCAGTGGAGATGTCTTTCCGGAAAGTCTATTAAACTGTTCCCTCATATAAGCGGAAAACTCTTTGAATCGTTTGAAGAGTTCACGACTGACTGCAGTCACTATTTTGGTGGTCAGACAGAGCGCAGCCGTTATGGCGAACACACAGTTCTGGAAGAGGACTACATAGAAGTTACCCAACCATTCGATTCGCCCAAAGTTGCCCAACAGATCGAAATTAGTGATACCGACGCTGCGGGACAAGAGTGGTAAGGCTGAACTCAGGACTAAGACAACGGCACAGTTACCGATAACTTGAGTGAAGAGCGTGTCGTGAAGTCTGGGTCGGAGTCGACCGATGATTGGTATGCGATATAAGCCGACGACTGACGCGCACCACAAGTATAATATGAGTACAATCTCAACACCGGCACCAATGGGTCCCATTTTGGACAGGGATGCGATGCCCAGAACGAAGTGTTGTGTTGTTGAAATCGGCAGAGCTTTGATGCCGACCAGCAGTTCCAGAGTATTTTGAACGACATTGAGTGCGGCCACAGCTGTCAGACACATGAGGGCTAACATAGCCAAAGGGTAGCCCAGATTGCGGCGCAGCCAACCCACTCTCAACTTCTTCTCCAAGTCCTTCCTAAACGATTCCAATTGAGTTAAACTCATTTCCATGTCTTTAAGTGTCGGACTGTTTGGTTGACTGAACTCTCGTTTGTTATTGTATTGATTGAAACCATTGTTCGGACGATAAGTAATAGAACTGTTGTTATAGTTGTCGGCTATTAGTGGCGAATATTGGGTCGAATAATCACTGTTTGTGTTCAATGCTGTCAACGAAGGCATGGACTTTGACTTTGTGGGTGAAGTCGAGTCCGACTTAGACTTATGGCAATCGATTTTGCGTCGGAGAGACATCTCTTCGAGTTTTGTTTCTTCGTATTCTTCCTGAGTATTGCGCAGAATATGTGGTTTTGTTATGACTTCGCCTAAGACTGTGAACAGGTTTACGATTCCGAGTGGAGTACAGACCAGAAGCAATAGGACTCCGAAGAACGAAATACATGAATACAAAAACGGCAAATAATGCCATAACGTAAACAAATTGCTTAAACCCATGTCGTCGTAACCCATGAGAGCGCACACCAAATATGTCATTCCGAGGACTAGTATTGAGAGCAGAAATAATAAGACAAATGTCTCGTAAACTCTGGCCATAATTCCCTTCCGAGAGCCGGAAAAGCCCTCGGATTCGGTGAAGAAGTAGGCGAACGGCAGGAGAATAAAGATCGAGATGTTTGAGAAGACGAACACATATGACCAGAGGCTCTGGATCAGGGAGTCGTTCAGCCACTGCATGTAATAACTGTCCGGATATAAGATCAGCACTTCGTTTGTCACTATCGAAAATGGCAGCAAAAGTGCGGTTCCGATGGAAACGGCCAATGAGAATGTGCACATCCATAGTGAGATCCGGTATACCAGTCCGTCCTCTTCGTCGATGAATAGCTATAATGTTAACAAAGGATTCATTATATGATTGAAATCCTGGAATCAGTTCTGAAAAGTGAATGTCATTTGAATATTGGGAACAAAAGAATCGATTTATTTATGAATATTATTATCAAAATAAATGAATTGCTCTTTATTTGAGTCAAAATCCTATTAAATATAATTTATAATAAGTATGTAATGACTGTATGAATAGATACCTCTTCTCTGCGTCTCTTATAACTGGCGATAACGGCATACGAAGAGCCATACAATATGATCAGTAGAATCAAGAATATTAAATGTTCTCGGATTACATTATGGAATGCCTGCTCCCGGGGGTCGACCACAATGTCCTCCTCTTCTTTCAATATATACATCGTCTCAATAATCGTAAACTCATTACACAATCCGTTGAATAATAATAATAAAGGTCTGAATCGAGTCTATTGACAGAGAAATAGAATTTTCGGTCATTTTATGAATTAATTGACATTTGATTGTTATTCGACATAAAGTGCTGAAAATGACATCAATGAGAGTCACGTGAAGGCAAACAAACTTTTTTCTACTTTTGTTTCAATATTTTATTATCAAATCATTGAATATAACAAATGAATGCAATATAACATAAAATAAGAATTTTATGAAATTTTAATCAAAAAATATAATAATTTTGAACTTTAAGACCATTTCGAGTGCAAACCAATCGACTGAATGATAGCTTTTGAGTGAAAGACGTCCCCAAAGAAGCGAAACTCCAAACAAGAGATAAAAAACTTTTTTATTTATTTTACTATTTATTGACAAAACTTTTGATTCAATGTCTTCGAGACGAGAGTCAAATGACATGCAGTTTATGACATGTTTTGGGATTAACTGTATGTCAGGTCTGGAAAGAGTGCTCTAAAGAGAAAAAAAAAGGAAAAAACAATTTTTGATTCAATATTGGATTCGTTGGGAAAGGCTTTCACTCATTACTAAACAGAGAAGAGTTTATCCAAGAATTGAAATAAAAGCAAAAATATTTATATTAAAGAAGTTTTGATAAAAATTAATAAATAATAAGAAGTGATATAAAGAGTTGAAAAGAGGACAACACTTACCACAAGAATGTGTTTATTAGAAGCGATTAAACGAATAAATATTTAATTTTAATATAATTTTGAGTCGAAATGGCTTTCAATTGACTATCGATTGAATGGCAGAACAGAAGAGCAGAGGATATGATAATAAATGGCATTCATTTGGGATTATTAACCGACACGTAGTGGTAGAGTACGACCAGAAGGAAGAGCGCAACGCCCAAGACGTTCGTGAAGATCGCCAGTTGAATGTCACTGATCATTGCACAGGTCGACAGTCAGACAGTCAGCTGATCCGATGCCAACAGACTATGAAAGAGTCAATTGAAAGAAAGACTGCTTTTCTTGTGATGTGTTCGCTCTTACTGTTAAAGCACTGCAAAAATGGCGATATTTTTGTCGTTATTTTAATGTTATTTCTGTTTAAATGCTTTTATTTTCATATCTTTTCTCTTATTTAAACATTTGATTCAATATTTTGCTTACCTTTCAGTTTGTGCTTCAGATTCGGCTCTTTATTATCTCTTTATTTAATTATTAATGAATTCAATTCAATATTAAATACTATTAAAGTATGAGATTTGTCGACAACTATTCAATTGATTATTACAGCAAACGATTTGCTGACGACTCGATCGCTCATTGGATTGGCTTTCAATCAGACACTCATAGCACTGATAGCACTTACATCTGTCGGCGCTTCCGATAAATTCGGTTCAAATTCTTACTGTCAGACAATTAGTTTTCAGACATTGCAGACATAAGACCAAAATCTTTTTGTAGTCGACAAACATTTATTGAGACTTAAACTGAATTACATTTAAAATATATAAAAAGAGTTAATACAATGTGTGCTCACATATAGAGAGTTAGAGACGGACTACAAAAGTACAACAAATATTACAAATGAATATACTCTATGAGTTATAGTCAGCTATAGAATGTTCTGGGTGTTTCATTTTAATAGTCAAGACAAATAAGCTTATAAACATGCACACTGTACACTGTACACTGTCAGTGTACAGGATACATTAACATTCTTAAAAAGTTTTCATTCCGGATCAAGTTTACAGTAAATCTGTAGGCTTTTGATGTCTACAGCTAAGAGTAGATTCTCTGTACGTAGCGTACAGTAAACAAAACATTTATAATATCCTATTGAGCCTGCTCATA
>JAQIWA010000608.1:0-28053 GCA_034693305.1 Eueremaeus valkanovi
TAAATGTGAATATGTTTCTGGGTCTTATTCAGCTGGCAGTTAAAAATCAAAATGTTGACCCTTTTCCATTCTTCTAGCTTATGAGCTAAAAAAGGTACTAAAGCTGAACTATGAAGCATAATAATATTAATAAACTTGTTATACCTTGTTTGGAAGAGTTCAACTCTGTGAACTTGATCAAATCAGCCGTCACTATAACTACTCAATACAATTCTATTCCCTGATTGGAAAAAGCTCAGCTCAGGTCTGCTTACGCATAGAATCTATGCAATAGATATGAATAGATTTTTGTCAATAAGTGTTTATTTGATCGAATTGTTTAGTTATGTCCCTATATTCAGAATGAAAGTGACACTTCATACAGATATGATAAATCAAAAAGAGATATCAATTGTCATTCAGTTTGAATGATGGCTAACATAATAATTGAAAATAAAAATAATTCTTTGAAATACAATAAATAAACTGATTTAGTAATAGAATACGTCATATGAACTAAACTGACACTTATTTGAGTTGTTTATACGAATAAAACTTTTATTCAGATTTTCAAAACATAATAATAACAATCGATTTCTTTCACAATTATAATCGATTATATGCTATGGATATACTGTATATACTCTATACTCTGTATTGTAGAGATATCAAAGGATTGCGTCCAAATAACTTGGTTAAAACCTCTAGACTGGATTTAGCTTCTAAATTTACACGAAAATTCTATCATGTTCAATTGTAATCTAATTAAAAAAAATTCTATAAAACGTTTTGATTTTTCTTTTTTTTTGTATGAAATTTTGGTTTAAATCATTAGTTTTTAACATTCTCTCAGTTAATCTGAAATTTTAAAATTGATCTTGCCCTTTCAAAGAATTTCAAATGATTCGCAGAGAGAGCTCATTTTATTTTTCAAAAATATCAATACTAACAGATTCCTGAAGACATTGGTTGAGCAGAGGTAATATCTTTGTTATGCAGTTCTTATTCTCTTTGATCGCATGTATGATATACTCCGGAAATCCGGAAAATATATAATTAATATTCACTTCTCTGATAATCGATGAGAAAATTGGTTTCAATTCTAAGCAAACAGTTTTACTGATCAGACGGATATTCATTATTCATTTAATGAATACGTTTAGATATTTTTGGAAACAAAAATCTATTAATCATTGAATATAAAGGTTCAACACCTCTGGCAGACCATATTTATGACTTCTACAGTAGTTGTAAGCGCTTTCTATTCTGTGTACTATTTTATGAACGAATATATGATACAAATGTCGGATAAAATTCTAATTAAATTTTGAATAAAATGATTAATTCGTTCAAACATTGAATGCATTGTTAATAGAGAATAGCGTTTAGAATATCTCAATAAACCGTAACAATTGTCGCATTTGTGTTGAACCCAATGTTTGTATATTACTGTACAGTATATTCATTTGGTTAATTATGTAATAACTTATGTTTGAAATTAATTAGAAAATTCAGACAAAACAGTAAATATTTATACCAGTATTAAATGGCATCTGACATAGAAACCAAGCTCAATTCGAATGTTAGAAGGTTATACTGTATGCAAGTTTTCTGTAGAATATCCACTAACCATAGTGGGGCAAGTTTGTCAACTCATTGGCACAAAAAAGGTTGTAATTGCTAAGTACTCAGGGCATAAGTTTGCCCAATTTTACTAGAATGGCTGTAGAAATAAACCTGATCAAAATACATTTAATCAAAATCATTGCAGAATTTATCGATTAGAAAAGAGTATATAACTTGAATAAAGTTTAGATTAGAGTTACTGTAGTCACCTCTGGCCACCTTTGAATCCGAATAGATTTGTGTGTAGGCGTACGACACTTACAGACGTTTAATAAATTTCTATTTAAAATAAATGATTCGTTAAATTCTGTTTAAACTAATTATAAACAGAAGAGTTGTTAACAAAAGAATCACTTCATTAACACATGTTTAAGCTTTCGATTAAAATGTGAGATAAAAATAATATTTAAATAGTTTAAGCATTTATTCCGAATGTTCTCAGAATTCATTCATTTTATATAATTATTGCGAATATTCTAACGATTCTGTCAGTCATTAACGACTATTTCACAAAAGCGTCTAATTATCACAAATGAAATTCTTCAGACACTAAACAAACCCGAAATAATAAAGTTACGGCAATTCTTAAAATCCCTTTTGCCCTTTCTCCATTTTATCACATTCATGCCATTTACACATTCATATAATGTTGCAGTAATGGCACAGATAGTCCACTTCTCCCACTATTTCATAGACGATAATGACCTGTGAACTTAACTTGAGGCTTTCTCATTTTGTATCCCGGAATCCGAATCAATGTATGAAACATTTGAATGTTATTTATGTAAAAGTTGTTTAGAATCAGATATTATATACTATTTGATCACTTGTTTGTTCCCCAATGAATAACACAATTATATTCATATAATATATTCTGTATAAGAGTTGCGAATTCAATGCAATGCTTGCAATAAATAAAAACAAACGAATAAATGATCTCAAGTGACAGTTCAAAAGGAAATTCAAAGTTTGCCTACAAGTGCTAAACATTTCTCTTTTTCCTCATTTCTTTAAACTATTTTTCTTGAATTGTCAAAGAATTCTTTTGAAAGTTATAAGAAAATTGATTTTTGTTTGAAGATCATGTCTGACCTCTGGAATCAACTGACATTTTAAACCAGTCCATTCAATCGGCCGATTCGAGGGTTGGTATCAAAAATCAATTAAATTAAAATTCCGGTTCTTTTATGCAATTAGTTGTGGGAATCGAATGTTTAATTAATTTTGTATATAAATTGAATCTATGCTAAAATTGAAAGTAATTGCTATCTATTTATTGCTGAAAATTAAGACAAGGATAAGATATAGCGACGAGAAGATGCCTTGTTTATAAATTATAATGTCATCGAATTTCTTCTTAAGCTCTGTTTGAGTATAAAAATAGAACTTCTCTTAGAGTTGAAGTCAGTCTTAGCTAATAAGAGGCTCTACAACAGGCCTTATCCAACCATTCAGTCCACTTAGCATAACAAGTGCTCAATATATTTATAAGTAGTGTTTAATGAGGTTTAATCTTTCGCTTATGCTTTTAATTACCATCACTTGAATGAAGAATAAGAAAGAATATAATTATTAATATTATATAAATATACTGTAAATATGTTTTATATTAATCTAAAAAAAGGTACTCATTATGTGTTATCCAATGACTGCTATAATTAGATTATATTTATAAATACAAATTAAAAATAATTCATTAGACTTCAATCAAGTCTTAATAATCTTGATACACTTTTGAAATGATTAATACAGTTAATGCAGTGAATACAGAATATTCTATAGTATATCAGACTTAAAAATCACTGATAAAGAGCTCTAATCAATAATAGTGTTAAAGAATAAGATGGAGTAGTTTTATATCAATCAATTAGAGGTTTAAGTTTGAGCCAAATGTTTGCCAGAAATGCGTCAAAAAGTTTTGTGTCTTTTGTCGGCAAATATAAAGAAAGAATTCAAAAGCAGACGATTGAAGTGTTTAAGGGAAGGGGGGTTTCAAACACTATTTGTTACTATGAAATAGTTTTGGCACAAAATAATCGCTTACTATCAGCTTTGAAAGGCTATTAGAAAAATCTATGAATGAATTTCGTAACTTTTCGAAACAATTATATAGAAAAATGTGTCGGAACAATGGGTTCAGTATAGGTCTGGTGCGGAGTGATAGTGCACTGTAGTGTAGAGTATAGTAGAGCTCGTACGGAGAGAACGCACTGCACAGGCATTGAATAATAAAACTATGCGTAGGATTACTCTTGCATTGAAGTGTAATTTGCAGAGCCATATAAAAATATGAGCGCGCTCATCCATTAAATTCAAGTTCCATCCATAAGATTCTGCTCTAAAACTACTCAAACCTTCGGCTCTTTATTATTATCTTTTGTCGCGATTTTACTCTAAATATAAAATTCTTTTTTAATATAAAAACTGATTTTTACGTCTGGAGAATACGTTCCATCACGTTACGTAATGTAAGCAAGGTCTAACGTAGAAAAAAGGCCCTAATCCTGTTTCTTAAGAGAAATCTATATTGGTACTGGGGCACTGTACTGCTTGAGACTGAGAATGATCTTTAGACTCAATACTTCACTCAAGACATAGATTACAATATGAATAGAGTTTTTCAAATATTAAACCTATTCTACAAGTTTGAAGAATATTATAAAGTTTATATCATGGTATTCAGCACATCTTGGTACTCTTGGTCCTCTATTTTGAAGATTTTTTTTAAAGATCGTTTGGCTAAAGCGCAGAACAGTATTAATTATCTTTGGAAATGCTATAATCGTCTTAAGATATTTGATACTATACTCGTATAGTATACTATACTATATGTCGCTCTCATCTATACCATCACTCTATTTGATAGACCGTATAAGAAGTTCATTATTTCAGAATTACTGCTCCATTCATCTGATTGACTACATCTGTGCTAAACATTTAATTTCATTAATTGACTTCAATAATAATCAATTGCTTTTCCATTTAAGAAAATGTCATTATTTTAGTATTTTTCAGAATTTTTTTAAAGCTATCATTAATTGGTTTCGTTATACGATATGAAAATTAGTGCTGAGTTTTGATTATAATTAAATTGATATATAACTTGATATATGACTAAAGAATATAACGAATACAGTATAAGAAGTTATTCTATAAGTTGAGAAGAGATTCTACTCTTAAGAATAATTGAGTAATAATTTGCAAAATTGAAACTAAAATCAGCCAAATTGGTTCAATCGATTAATTTGCTTATGGATATAATTTAGATAAATTGGGGCCAAAATGATTGTTTCCTGCAATACAAGCACAGAAGCGCCGGCTTATATTGAAAGTAGAAGTGCTATTCGATTGCACAAAAAATAGTAACTTTATATTCAGGTATTAATTTCTGTCAACTTTTTCTCTGTCGTTCCCCACAAATGGTTGGACACAGGAATTGAGAAACTTTATGGCAATTATGGAAAGGATCTGAAGTGCATTCAATGATGAGATCTTTCTTATACAGAACTGTGTGTTGTCTAACACTAAGGTTAGGTCTCTTATATACCACAAAGCAATTAATATCCAGGAATTTGTTCCGCAATTCACAAACTGTTGGCAAACATCGGAATATATTTTAGATATTTTTTATGGCATTAAAACTCGATCATCAGTTATGTGCATATTATTGGTTTGCAATAAAGATTAAGAGAGAATATGCTTAGGTTTCTGATCCGGAGAGAATTGTAAAGGTTGTATCTCAATGAAGAATTCAACCCAGCTACTGTTTAATATCCAATGAAATTCAATAACAGAATAATTTAATGCAAATTATTGAAAGATATTCTCAATAGTTGTGTCGAATAAAAGGTGTTTTGTATGCTTTCAATGTAATGAAAAGCTTACAGAATCGTAACCATAAACCAGATCAGTTACCTTAAGTGCATTATGAAAGGAGTTCTCTCTTGAATATGAACTTACTTTCTCATAGATTGAGTTAAAAGATTCTCTTGAATGTAGTCTTTCCTAATCTGATTATTATATTATTATAATATTTTATATAAAGTTTTATATATTTTTATAATTTGATCTAAACTTAAGTAATCTTGTAGATTTTTATGCAACTTACTTAAAATATGACTCTGGGGTCTGGACAGTAGGATGCATAGAATGATTGTATATGTATTAGTGATACACATATTGCTAATATTTATTACTCTGTCTGTAGTATTGATGCGATTCCTCTCGCAGTCGAAGCGCACGAATGATTTTTATAGACTATTATCATTTGGCGAATGATTTATGAAAATGTTTTACTTTCTCTCCATTTTGTTAATTCATATTTGAATACACTGTCGAACGTGTGTTATATAAGGCAACAAAATATAAAATATTCTATAAATTATAGATAGGATAGGATTGGCGTCAATATTGTTCAGAACGGCTATAACTGCTATCTAATTGCAATCAATGGTATAAATCGTAACACAAATGGCTATTTAGATATTGCTTTAACATATTTAAAACATGTTTTCAATGAACTATTTAACGGAATATCAGGTGATTTATATGTTTCGCTCATTTAATTTATTGTTTGCCAGTTATGCAAATATAGCTTAAAATATGTGATTATTTCAAAAATAAATGAGAAGCTATTTCAGGAACGGCTAATGTGAATCTGAATGAAAACTCTAACTGTGCTCAACAATGGACTTCACTCTTGCCTTCCAATACATTAAATCAAATATCATTTTTATAGTAATTTTATTCCGTAGTAAAGAAAATCTATAAAATATTGTGTGTATTGTGTAGTACAGAATCGATTACGTAATACAATCATAACGTAATCATTCAAAACTGTTTTTCATAGTAAGTAAACCCACTTTTGATAGTAAACTCAACTTTATATTCAATTCAATCAAATTTTTTATGTTTTTCTTCAAATTTAAATAAAATTCATTGAAATCGGATTTATTAGAAAAATAATATCGAAATATACTATAGTTTTGATTAAGTTTTCTCTGAAACGACTCGAATAAAAAGAAATTGAGATCATATCAGATAAAATGTGCCGACTCGGCCGAATTTGAGGGGGTGGCTTTTGAAGCAATGTCAGTTAATAATAAAATAGTGTAAAGATTGGAGTTGTTCTCAGAATTAATCCCTTCCGCAGAGAATTATACGGTTTTCAAGTTCTTCTGAAGCATTCAATAAATTGATTGAAATTTCAGTTTAAGGCTTGTGAGAGCACACACGGGCGACATATTGCCCAAACAAAGGTAACGGTAACTCAATACCAATTAAAAACATTAATTGGCTCTTGATATTTTATTTGTGAGTTACAGGATCAAATTCAGAGATGTATTATGAAGAGCCTGACAAATTTTAATGGAATGGTTGTTAGTATTGGGTGTCAGCCAACGGAGACAACTTGCATATGATATGCGGACAGTCTATGTCTGAAAATGTATTTATTTTGTTTCAAAAGAGTTTTCAACTCATCTATCTATTCATATCTATTGAGCAAACTTATGGAATTCACTACTCTTTAATTTCTAACCCATTCTAACCCAGACAACACTAATATTAGTAAATCATTTCTGGATATTCTGAGTTAAAAACAAACTTTTATTCAAACATATAGTTGTGTATAATATTCGTTGTGTGCTATGCAATGGTAGCTTATGGGGCAATATGGCAACTACTGTAGTAGAGTCAAGGGAGAGATACCTGGTTAATTTTGAGAATCAAGTAATCTATTATGACAATCAATCAGGGATATTTACTGTTACAGTTAGTACTCGGATTTGCAGAGATGACTGGGTCGTACAAACATGTTCAGATGCTATAATAGTGAAATATGAGTAAAGCAGTCATTCCTTCAAAGCAGACAATAAGTTAGCTATTATTATGTACAGTCAATGCAGGAAACTTTGGATTATGCTTGGTGGATGATAGACATATACTGTACCAGAGATAGGCAATGGGTCTGACGACAGAGGGGTAAGCCAAAAAATTTTGCCAAAAGGGGTACAATGAATGACTTTTGAGGGCCAAAAGTGCCCCCATTTTCGCGTTTTTTTTCCTCAAAAAGATCGAAAATTAGAGGGTGGTATGCCTCAGCAAAATCACAGGGGGTATACCCCTACCTGTACCCCCCCATTGCCTATCTCTGATACTGTACATTCTGGTATATGCAAACTACCCTGACAAGTGAGTCGTTCTCATATCAAATTTTGTGCAAAATATTGAATTAGTAATTGAACTGAAGTTCGATCGAGAAATGTGAACAAAAATCAAAGTATATATGAATGCAGTTATTATTTATAAGGCAAACGAGAAGACGTCAATCATACCTAAAGGAGATAATACCTGCTTTACATCAATATTCATCTAGAGCATATTTTACTTGGCTCCTGTTCTAGCTTGCTAACATTTCTATTTATTCACAAATAATGAGAAAACAAATAATATAAAATAGCAAGGGCTTGGTCTGTTACTGTGCTGAATGGGCTTGGTCTGTGACTGTGCTGAATGGGCTTGGTCTGTGACTGTGCTGAATGGGCTTGGTCTGTGACTGTGCTGAATGGGCTTGGTCTATTATTGTAATTCTATTCTATTCAGTGGAAAATCATTCAAAATTCCTAAACACTCGACAATCAAACAAACAATAATTCTTTACTAAATTACAAAATCATATGATATACACATTTAATGTCAAATACTTTCATAGTGAATGGCACATACAGTACATTGTGCTGATATAGTAGGTGCAACTTCGGCACAAACCTAGCATTCAGTGATTCATTGACTAATCCCTTATCCCTTAAGTAACTATAAATCGGATGAAAACTACTGAACATATAGTAAGTCAAACATATAATGAGATATATTTTATATACAGTTATGTATTATTATGTACTCTAAGCTCTATTTGTCCAACTCTTCTCTGTCCAGTCAGTGCTACAGTAGCAGTACTGTTCCCCTATTCATAATCGTAATTATTATTATATGAATGCATTCACTCTCAAAGGTATTATATTTATATGGACTACACAGTGTAGACAATCATTAAGTGATATTTATTTGAGCTATGGGTGCTCTTTGCACTATCGTTAGGAAACAGAGCGATAGAACCGAATAAATGAAGTGACGAACGAATTAAGAACAAAAAAAAAGAAATTTTGAGACTGTTTTGACATTTCGTCTATTTTTAGAAAATACGCGAAACTTTTTTCTGAGCTTACGTTAGAATTGGCAAACAATAGGACAGAATTAGAGTAAGAATCGTTGAAACAGTCATTTTCGACACAATATAATCAATGCTTTGTTTTAAAACTTGACTTTAATTATGTTTTTCACTCATTTAAAGTGATATTCAGAAAAAAGTTGAGATCGTCTTTGATAGGACCCAATGGCTCCCAATGGAGTGTGTATGGAGTCAAGTACTCAATGTACAGACAAAGTCAAAAGTGTGTGTTCAACTCTGAGTAATTACTGTTATCTTATTTTTGATAACTTCTTATCCCTTTCGAAGATTTCATATCAGTTTGATATCAAATAATTTTTTGAATAAAAGTTTAATTATTTATTCAGAAAATTAGCCTAAACTCAACTCTTGTGTTAAAAGTTTATTCGATTCAAAACTGATATGAAATCTTCGAAAGTGATAAGAAGTTACCAAAAATAAGATAACAGGTATTACTCAGAGTTGAACACACTTTTGACTTTGTCTGTACCCCAGTATACAATACGCAGTAAACAAGTATATTCATTCACAAGTTTTCTAGTAATTATAACAATATAAGCTAGTTTCTTTTGCGTTATTTTAGTAATATTGATGTAGGGTACAAAGTTACATAGTTTATTTGACAGACATTCTTATGGCCATTCCGTTGCATCCAAGACATCTCAATATATTCTTAAAAATAGGATTCGTTTTAATCTAAAAGACTTTTATTTATTAATAGACTAATGAATTGTTTTTATAAATGATGTTAAGATATAAAGATAGCAACGATTAGGCAATGGATGTCATCATCAAATGGAACCGCAATTTTGGCCTTCATAACGCTCAGGCATATTGATCCAGGATAAAGTTCCAAACAATATAATAAAAGCTATAAACATTGCTTGCTAATATGTTTGAATAAGAAATGTACATTTATTAAGCTTACTAATTCAATAAATGAGCATGGTACTGTACATGGTACATCAGAATATAGTGCGCTTTCCATTTGATATGTAAAGCCTATATATATTGTATGTTTTCAGCAGAACTTTATGCTAATTGTGCTCTTAATTCATTACAATATTAATATGTGATTTGCGTCTATAGAATACTAATTGCAATCATTAACTCATTTATGAACTCTTAAAATACAACTGCTGTCAGATTCATTCAGAGGCAGCCAAGGCTTCTCCAGTTCAGAGGGGGTAGCCTTAGAAAACATTATTTCAAAGGAGGGCTCAAAAAGTATCCCAATTTGAACAATAATTTTGATATAAAAATCGAGTGGTTATCCAAAACTGTTCGGGTTTGTATTACATTTTAATCTAGGCCTACTTATGTCACAAGAATACCTGAACCTCTCTTGGCCACTGCTGAGATTCATAGCGAATATTTGTGTATTAATTATTAATAATTTTAATGTTTATTTGTATAAAGAATTTATTATCAAATGTTTTGATAAATTTCAACGAAAGCCATAATTGTCATCAAGGAATAAGTATTTTCAATCGAATTAAGTATTCAATTCTTACCTCTCAGACCAATAGTCGACAAATTAATCAATAATATTGTGACAAAAAGTCTATTAATATTAATTAGTTATAAGAATATTGATGCGAAAAAGCACTTAAAAGATAACTTAAATGATCGATAAAGTGAACTAAACTTATGTAAAGTAGATATAAGTTATTAAACGATAATTATTTGCGATTATAAGAGAATAAGAATATATTTGAAAGAATCGTCTGAACAATACGAGCGAAGAATCAAGAATTTTGAGACTTATAGCTAAGAAGTCTTCAGTTGTTCAACAGAACCAGAATGTATCCAAACTGGATGTGCAGAACCAACAGTTACTTCTCTGCTATTATAGAGAGAGAAGTTCTTATGAAAAGTTCAGAATCAGTTTAGGCGTAACGTTATATATGGGTTGCAACAGAATCCAACTCAACTGAGAGTATGGGCTCAGTATGTGCTATATAGAGCTCTAGTACTAATAATACTGTAGTACTACAGTAGTGTATGCAGTACTGAGTATAGGCTTCACGCCATACACGCCATAGTAGTACTATATAGAGTGTGGTCTCTAGGCTTGCGTTCATCACAAGAATCGAGTGAATGAATGAATGAAAGACTGAATGAATGAATTGAATGCATGACTACTACTATCGGACGCCAGAGAGCGGTATGGGATGTAATGCCAAAAGTGTTTTGTTTATGAGTAATATTATTGTTCATAATATCCATAATAACGAGTATTTTGTGTTTTGTGTTATGTTTTCGTTATTATTATTATTTAATTAATTAATTACTGAATAAATAAATATAAATCGCTTTGTATTGAATTGATTTGGTTTGAGACAAATGAGACAAAAGACTCAATGAATGTAAGGTTAGTCAGCATTGCGTTCAACAGCTATTGACTGATACACTGATTGTCACTATTTTATTGATTCAATCGACGAGTATTTGAATTTCATTTTGCTTTTGAAGTAAGATTTGAAGTGTTTTTTCATTTTCTCATTCAATTAATTAATATTTTATTCATTTATTTGTTTTGCTTTCGTATGTATTGACAGTCAAATAGTATTAATAAGTATTAAAGCAATTAAAGGCCAAAGTATTGGAAAACTTATCCATAAATTGGTTTGAGTTCTGGTTTAGCAATGAATTCGACACCAATTTATGAATTGTCTCTCAAATATGGTTTACCCCAAGACCTGAGTGACTGTGATCTCCAACTGAAGCTCAAAGACCTCAAACGCAATGTCAAGGAAGAGATCCGGAAAGAGCTGAAGATCAAAGAGGGGGCGGAGAACCTGAGGAGGGCTACCACTGACAAGAAGTCGTTGTCTAACGTGAACTCAATCGTCAAAAAGGCTAACAATAAGCTACAGGAGCTGCAGGAAGACCTCCAAGAACTCAATGCTCACATTGTCGTCAATCACGGCCAGAGCTGCGTTGACTTCAGCGACCCCTCGATTGCCGGTTCCGATCGGGAGGACACAGACGTCGGAGAGAATGCTTTGGTGTCCGCCAACACTCAAAGGCTTCAATCGCTGGAAAAACAACTGAGCATTGAGTTCAAGGTCAAACAGGGCGCAGAGAATATGATCCAGATGTACTCCGGCTCCACTATGAAGGACAGTCGGCTCAATCGGAAACTGTTAGCCGAAGCGCAGCAGATGTTGGCCGACGCGAAGGCGAAGATAGAGTACATCCGAATGATGATTATGAAAGTCAAACAGAAGGAGTTCAATGACCACTACGACAACGGACAGGCCTACAGCGGTGCTCACAATGCTTCCGGTGCTGATACTAGTGCTAATAAATTGCCAGAAATTATGTCACCCCTAGAGCTGAGAACAGAAGAGCTGCGGCACAGACTGAAAGTCGAGTGCGCTGTTGTCGACGGCGCCAAAAATGTAATTAAATTACTCCAGAGTTCGAAAGTGAGCGACAAAAAGGCGTTATCTGAGGCCCAGTCGAGTCTTCTGGAGTCCAGTCAAAAGGTAGATGTCTTGCGGAAAGCACTCGATATGTGTCGCCAACAGTTACCGCCCGGTTCTCCCAAATCAGCTGCACTTAAGGTAGAGTTGGACAACAGTCAGGCCACGAACCCAACCATATATTCGCCGACCATTGCGTACAGCAGTGGCAGAGATAACGTTCAAAGCAGTTATGGCTATCAGTCCACGATATCCAAACCCGCGGCCGTCACCGGCAAACTGGAAGTTAGACTGATTGGCTGCCAGGGCCTGCTCGAGGACGTGCCGGGTAGATCTCGGGCCAACTCCGTGTCCGGCGACCTTCGAAGTCTGGTTCGGTCTAAAGGACTCGGACGGACGTCTTCGCGCTCGTACTCTATTAAGGACGAGATTTCCAACGAAATAATGTCTGTCCTTAAGTTGGATAACGTTGCTGTCGGTCAGACCACTTGGAAGCCCTGCAGTCAGAAGGCTTGGGACCAACGCTTCAGTTTAGACTTAGACCGAAGCCGAGAGCTCGAGATCCAGATCTATTGGCACGACTGGCGCTCGTTGTGTGCACTCAAGTTCTTACGACTGGAAGAGTTCATAGACGACAACAGACACGGAATAGCTCTCCATTTGGAACCGCAGGGAATACTGTTCGCAGAAATCAAGTTTTTGAATCCAATGATTTCGCGGAAACCCAAACTCCAGCGCCAGAAGCTGTTCCGCCATAAGGGCAAGAACTTCCTGCGGCCCAACCAGATGAACATCAATGTGGCCACTTGGGGCCGACTCATGAAGAGGGCTCTACCCCAGGCCTCCAGCGAACAGAACATCGCTTCGCCGAACGCCAGTATTACAAAGAGCGCTGAGATTTCAACGTCTGATTCGGTCTCTTATACTAAACCGAAGAACGACTCGAATCGAAACGATTCCAAACGCCTTCACTCCTCTCACAATCAAAGTATTAAATCCGATCCAACGGTTCCCCAATTGGATGACGAGTCGCAAATCGGATCCGCATTACATGAATTCGATTTCTTGCACGACATGTCCACCTCTTTGACCGATACTCTAACTGCCAGTCCTATTGTTAAAGAGCCGTCGCCTGAGATAATAGAGTCGATGAATAACTTAAGACTTAATAACAGTATTGTCAGTATTGACGACAGCATTGAGATTAATAACATACGCGTCGGATACTCGCCCAGTCCTGAGCCCATTGTCGACTTGCCTGACGACGACATCTCCACCAAAGCTGATCCCTTTCCGTCCGAAATCAGTTTAGAGAACTTCGAGTTCATTAGTGTCCTCGGAAGAGGACATTTCGGAAAAGTATTGCTTAGTATTGATTCGAATCTGCATTTCGTTAACAAAACTCTTATTTCAGGTAATTCTGAGTAAACACAAGAAAACCGGCGAATATTTCGCTATTAAAGCACTCAAAAAGGGAGACATTATTGCGAGAGACGAAGTCGAGAGTCTGATGGCTGAGAAGCGGATCTTCGAAACGGCCACTCGAGTCAGACATCCCTTTTTGGTCAATCTGTTCGCGTGTTTCCAAACCCAACAACACGTCTGCTTCGTTATGGAGTACGCGTGTGGGGGCGACCTCATGATGCACATCCACAATGATATATTCAACGAGTCCAGGGCCACCTTCTATGCTGCCTGTGTGGTGCTCGGCCTCCAGTACCTGCACATCAATTCAATTGTCTATCGGTTTGTAATAATAACTATATTTTGAATAAAAGTTCAAAAATTTGTTTAATTGTGTGAACAGAGACTTAAAACTGGATAACTTGCTTCTGGACCGGGAGGGCTACGTCAAGATCGCCGACTTTGGCCTCTGCAAGGAAGGCATTGGCTATGCAGACAGAACCGGTACCTTTTGCGGGACACCAGAGTTCTTAGCGCCAGAAGTATTGACCGAAACCTCTTACACCCGAGCGGTCGACTGGTGGGGATTCGGAGTACTTATATTCGAAATGCTTGTCGGAGAGGTAGAGCACAGTTACTCTTCTGGTGCTGTTATCTCAGTATTAATTCTATTGCATTCTTAGTCTCCATTTCCCGGCGATGACGAGGAAGAGGTGTTCGATAGTATAGTCAACGATGAGGTCAGATATCCGAGGTTTTTGTCGCTCGAGTCCATAGCCATTATGAGACGGGTATGTAATGCGCGATAATTGCATCCATGGGTCGAATACCTAATTATTTGTTAATTATTTTCAAAGTTGTTGCGCAAAAACCCCGAACGAAGACTCGGGTCGAGTGAAAGGGATGCGGAAGACGTTAAGAAACAGGCATTTTTCAGGGTATCTATTGTTTGGCCAGTTATCTGATTATCACTTTTGCTAATAAATGAATTGGAAATCCTTCCAAAAGCACATCCTTTGGGACGACTTAATCGCTCGCAAAACGAAACCGCCTTTCGTTCCGACCGTCAAATCGCCGGAAGACGTGACCAACTTTGACGAGGAGTTCACATCCGAACAGCCAGTGCTGAGCCCACCCAAAGAGGCGCGAACACTAGCAGCCAAAGAACAACTACTATTCAAAGAGTTCAACTATAGGGCCGACTGGTGTTGACTCGACTAACGCTATTCCGCTCTAAGATTGCAATCAAATGCAACAAAAGCTTAAATTAATTTATTTTCTATAAATGTTATGCAAAACATAATCAGTTCAACCAAAGCGTTAAACAATGGGCACAAACACTTGAGGGCCGTCACCACAGCTGGTGCTACGATATCTAAGTCGGCGGTCGTATTGCGTTTGTGTCGACCTTTTGTGCCTTAAATCGATACTAATGTCTGAAATGTGTTTCAAACAATCAATTGCTGAGAAATGCAATACAATTAACGGTAGCTATGATTGTGATGTTCGGCCACTATATAAACATTGTCTCACATGAGTCACATCCGATGCCTTTGTATTGTCACACATATTGCATATCGATTCTGACGACCAGAACAACAAAATTATTTCAAATCTTTTACCGATTTTTATATGTTTTTGAAGTAATGTTTGATTCGATGTTTAAAAGCATTAAAAAAGTATTTAAAAGACGTTTAAAACAAATATTCTTTAAAACAATTATTTTTTATTTTTTCCTTCAATTTATAAATCATTTGTTTTTAAAGCCAATGAACTAACAGTTCATTCGGCAGTTTCGGCGTCGAGTCGCTCAATGACAGCCCTCTTCCTCTGCGCGATCTTGTTCTTGCGCGCGGGTAAAGTGATCTTCTTTAGGTTCCATCTCTTCTTAGTCTCGTAGGTCTTCTTCGCCTTCGCCTTGTATTCCGGGTCAGCTCTGATGGCCGAATGCGCCTTCGAGTATATGGTCTCCAACTGCACAGACATTGCATTAGATTTCAATTGCAATCAACCAATGACTCAATGACTCAATGCTCACCTCATCCGGAGTTATCCCTAGTTTGGAGAATCGGGAGAACTGGCGTTTGTAGGCCTCCTCGTCCTCTTCCATCAGGTTCTTCATGTAGTCGGCCACGTGTTGGCCGAAGATATGCTTCCGGTGTACGTCTGCACTGAATTCCTTCGATTCGCAGTCATATCCGGGAAAACGCTTAGTCGAGTGCGGAATATCAATGCCTCCGTCGGCCGCGCCCTTCATCGCACCGAACACTCGGGCGCCGGTTGTCGTTCTGGCCAGACCTACGTCAAGGTATGCACGAAAAGCGCGTGGCTTTCCTTCGATGTCTTCCACATTATACTGATCTCCGGTCACTGTTTCTGATCCCTTATAGATGTCGTCCAAATGAAACTTCTTCAGCAACTGATCCGACGAAACGAACAACAGTTAAGACATAATAAGACAATTGGTGTCAAAGTCTGCACACATACTCTGCGGGCCAGAAGAAGACCAGTGCAATAGGCAGCCGCGTAATTGGTCAGTCCAACCTTGATGCCATACCGGGGCAATTCATGGGCATAGGCGGCACAGACGACAACATCGCCCTCGATCTTGGCGTAGGCCATCTGACACGTGATGTCCTTATTGGTGAAGCGCACAATCAGCCTATACTTAGGGGTATTGTACTTATTCTTGTCCTGAACTACGAGTCGTTTGCGCGCGTAGTAATCGGTTTTACCCTCTGATCCGGCCATACATTAAACACATTTTAATTCAATTTTCGGCTCATTTTACTCATGTGTTGGACAAACCTCTCCTCCTTTTGAACTTCACTTGAAATCTCTTGAAGTAAGCCTTGTTTTTGACCACTTTTACGAAACCCTTTTTGCCGGTCTATCCATTCGTCGTATAAACAGATTGTCATTAAATATATTTGAAATCAATTTAAATAAAACTTTGAAAATATTGACTCATTTTGTTAACCGTTTTGTAGAAAATCAATCAAATTATGAAATATTTGTTCAAAATATAGTAAAAGAGTAATTAAATGAAAGAAATTAAGCCTAAATGCAGACCTGTTTAACCATTGTTTCGGTGAAATCGGTTTAAATTAGTGTCCAATCGATGGGTCTATGCTTTGCCTACACAACGATTGACGAGAAAAGGAAGTAATGCTAGAAATGTGGCTAAAAGTGTGACTTCCGCTCAGCTATGGCTCCACTGCAGGCAAATGACGGCTTCAATACAGTTATTGACAATATTGCGATTATCTGACATAAATATAAAAATGAACATGATGTATTGTGCCGATTAGGTGCCAGCTCATTCATTTGAGCCAATTATACCTTTTATTAATTTAATAATTAAAAGGAAATTAAATTAAAAATCGATTAATAAATATAAAACTCTTTACGGACTGTCCATTAATTACGTACTCTTTTGGCGCTTAAATACAAATAAACAAAACTTTGTAAACAATTCGTCGATTCGTTTGTAAATTCATTGCTATTATAATTAATTTTAGTTTTTCTTTAATTATTTAAGTTTTTTATATTTATTTATAATTTGTTTTTGTTTTTTATTAATAAGAATTCTCATAATATGTGTGAAGAGAACGGATTCGACGATTCATTCGAAGTATTTATTATTTTATTTGATTTCTATTCAGTTTTTAATCTTTTTTTTAATTTGTTTTTAACGAAAATAGGATTTAATTATCGGAGATATGAATCATATGAATGAAGCGATGGATGAAAACAAAGATATTTTCATTAAATTGTTTTCCAATGACTTCGACGACGAGTTAATACTTTTGGATTTGAGTGCAAACAAAGATTTGCCTAAAATTGTACTCAATTTCGATAACTATGCGAACGGAAAGACAAAACCATTGAATGATCTGTACTTCCAATACGTCTTCGGATTAACTAATTTAATGCAGAGATTGTCACAAATGGAGAGTCAAATGATTGATCTGTGGGTCAAATCAGGCGAACAAAGCGATGACTGCATTGTCTCTAAACTCTTCCAATTGGTGTCCAATTGTTGTCTCGAACTCTGTTTACCGAAAATCATTGATTTGAGTCAATTCGACAAAAATCTGTGAGTTTTTACTCGAAATTCAAATCAATTTTATTTAAATTATTGTTTATTTAATCGTTTATTCAATGCTTACAATCATTCGGATTGTCTGAACAAAACTCAATTCAATTCTAATTATTCTAAATATTTATAAATAATATATAATATAATACTATTCATACGATTAAGTCATTATGTTTGAGCTCGGGGTCAAACTATTTGATTAAATAATTGAGTGCATAGAACAGGCCATTTATGACTTACAGTACAGTAGTTCCAAATTATTGCAATGCATTGTTCATAAGCGGCAACAATAGATTCGACCCAGTTTAGTCCCTTTGAAATATTCACCAACAATTGATTTGAAGTATATTTGAGTCAAGCCAAATATGCAGCACAAATTGAACCCTGGTCATGTTTTACATTCTATGACTATTTTGCAATCAATAGTAATAAGATTAGTTCAACCCTTAAATCATATCGAAATATATCTGAATTTTTAGTTTTTTTTAGAAATATTTGGAAAATAAGCCCCGAATAGATTCGGGTCTTTTTCTGGCGTTTTAGTAGTCTCTGAACTAATGGGAACTTTGTGTTAGTTTCCGTTCATAAGAACAGATGATTTGTATTAATATTTTTCTTAATCTTATGTCTCATTTGACAGACGAATGAGTTTTTATGAATACATTTGTTTCAATGTCTGCCAATTGATTACAACTCTGAACACAAATCAATTGGATTTTGTCGAACAAACTCTATTCGAGAACCTATTGTCCGAACAAACCATTTGTAATCTGCTATCATCTGATGTCCTGTGCTTTACGGCCCGACTCTCTTCACGAACACCGCTTTGTTATCAGTACTGCTCTGTTCTGATGAGTATATGCGCTGAGAGTGACAACAAATGCCTTCCGAATGTGGTTCCACTACTGAATCGTTTGCTGCCATTCCTTTCGGAGTTAGAAATGGAATATTTGCTCAAAGATTACGATTTGATAACTCATTCGAGAATTTGGAGATTTTTAGACTTTTCGCGCGTTTTGTCGGAACAACAGATAAAACAAAGTCTGGAATCGATTCGCACTCTTATAGACAACGGAAAGACATTAACGAAATATGATTTAAAAGTTTTGCGCCATTTGTTCGCAACCGACGTATTGGACGATACGGTTCGTCAAAAGACTTTCGATTTGGTTCTGAATAACTTTTTAGCACTAAATCAATGGAAACTTTACAGCGATTTCATTGATTTGTTATCTGTTCTGATGTCTAACCCATTGAAAGACTCAATAGTATTGAAACTAATGACAAGTATTGAACAGAACTTCAAACAAAACAAACCGAAACTGAATTCAGTATTAATCGAAAAAGTGTTAAACCTTTTCACTCGACTCTCATTACAAGAGTTTTCAGTTTCGTCTGCGAATCGAATCAGAAAAATGATTAGTTCTTCGATTCAATTGGTTTTCGCAAATAATAATACTTTTTACGCAAAATATTTAATATTAAAAGCGATGACAAACATAGCACTCAAGTCGTCGGACAAACGAATACCAATAATAACCGATTGCTGTCTAAACCAAAGCCTTAAACAGGAATTTGTTGTTTACGTCAAACGATTAAAAGTAAATAAAATTATTATTATTTTTAATCATTTATTCAATAATTTCTTAATTCATAAAAATTTATTTATTTTTTATATTCAGAGCAATCAAGTGATGGAAGAAAATGAAAAATTAGATTATTTACAAAATGTGTTAAACATTGGAACCGAATGTGTCGTCAAAACAATGGAAACAAATAATGATTATAACGAGAATCGATCGACAGCTGGAAAAAGAAAATCAGAAGAAGAGGACGAAGAATGGGATTCAAGCGATAAAAGGATCAAAAGTCAAGTCAACGGCAATGGACTGGAAGTGAATGAAGCGATCGATGCGATAGAAGTGTTCGTCAATAGAGTCGCAACAAATCCATCGCTCATTAGTTCTCTACAAATGAAGCGAAGATTGCTTTCAATCGGCTCTCAGTTCTCTCATCTTATCGATCGATTCCAAGACAAGTGACGACTCAGTCGTCTTCGTCGTCCTCTTCGGTCCTCAAACTGCCGAACACTTCTTTGGGAACCATTTTCTGCTGGATTTCCGTTTTATTCGACACTAAAAACAATTATTCGTTAATTATTTCAATAATTATTAAATGAATTTCAAATAAATGTGTTTCCAAATCAGACAAACCTTTTCCTTCAGATGTGTGGCTCTCTTCGTCTTCCGGTTCGTCCTCTTCTTCCTCGTCGTCATTGATATCGATTTCGTCCGGATTTGCAGTTTTAGGCAATAAATCGATGTTTTCTTCATTTGCTTTGGTATTGGATTTGACGAAAAGCACTGAACTCTTGGGCACAACATTTGGAATGGCACTGGTATTGGACACAGTGTTCATAGCGCTGACAGCACTTTCCAGTTCATTCATTTTGTTGGTGTCGTTCTGTTGAGTGGCGTTGACTGCGGCCAACATCTGGGCTGACATGAAGTTGATCTGAGTGTTGAAAGTGGCGGCCACTGACCTCTTGATGCGCAACATCTCTCTAATGGTGTCTTCGTTGCCGTGTTTTATCTCAAACTCCTTCCATGTGTTCCAGAAGTGTTGAGCAGTCCTCGGGTCAGCCATTTGGCTGCAGTGGGCATATATAGCCCGGGCTCTGTCTATTTCACCCAATTTGCGCTCCAGTTCCGCAAATCTTAAGCACATTTCCTGCGCCTGACTGTCGGTGAGGACTTCGATAGCCTTTTCATATATCTGTCGCGTGTGAGTGACGCCAAACATTTCGGCCGCCTTTCGGATGAATATATTGAATAAATCGAATCTCTCTTCCGGAAGAACCGCTTGAATGGCGCGGTCGTAGATATTCATCGCGTGTTTGGCTAAACCGAACTCTTCTTCACATTTGGCGTACAATAAATAGAAGGATTTGGCGAACTTTGCCGGACATCCGACCAGACATTGTTCGAACAGATCTCTGGCCCTCTCCAGTTTGGAACCGTTGTATCTCTTAAGGAATTTAGTCAAATAGGTGTTCCAGATGTCGAACACATTGGGCCACCGGAAGAGCGAAACTCCCTTTTCGTAGGCCTTAAACGCCTCCTCATAATAGTTGGACTCTTCGAGGAAAAGGCCGTAATTTATGATTATCTGAGGCGTAGCTATGCGTAAGTCAATAATGCGGTCGTAAACCGCTTTAGTTGTCCTAAAGCTACCGAAGCTCTCCTCTAAGTCCGCATACATCGACCATATCTTCAATGACTTGTAGAGTCTGTTCTGAACGCTTTCATTTTGGTCGTAATACCCGGCCTTTTTGGCGGGTGCGGCCGTTGCCCTCTGCATCAGGTCCAGGGCTTCTTTCCAGTGATCGTGTCTGAGCTCCATCTCTGCCCATTCGCACCAAACGGCGGCCAAGTCTTCGACTTTAGTGAACTCAACTGTCGTCGCCTTTTCGAAGATAAGTCTGGAGTCGTCTAACTGTTCGTTCTGTTCGTAAAACTTCGCGAAATTAATCCAAAGCGTCTGTAGTTTTCCGGCCGATTGCTTCGGATCCACTGTCTGTACGGCTTCGGTATATACGTCGACCACTTGATCGGGCTTTGACTCCAGAAGTTTCACTCTTTTATGCCATTCCTCGACGTTATGCGGGTTTTGTCTTAAGGCAACGCTATTCAGCAGAAGAGGTCGTCTCTCAATGAGGTCCTCATAACGGGCTAACCGTAGCTCCAAATCGATGTCCTCTTCCTCTGAAAGTGACGTCAAATCCATTTTCGCTTTTATCAACTGTTCCTCACTCTGGGCGTAGGCGTCGAACACCTGAGAGAAGTCTCGAATTGTGGTGACGCTGAGCACTGCCTCTTCGAACACATCTCTGGCCTTTTCAAACAGTCCGCTTCGGGTGTAATACTCGGCCAAACTGATCCAGAGCATTCCCTGCTGATCGCTGTACCGTTTGATGCCTTCCCTTAGGATAGCGTTCACATTAAGAGAGTTCACTTTATCCGGATTTTTGCAAATAATTTCACTCAATTCGGTCCACAACTGGTGCTTAGATTTGCCCTCTTTTGAGATGAAGTCGTCTCTGTTGACCAGTTCGGCCATTTTGAGCGCCGCCTCATCCAACCGGTCCACTGCTATCAGGTATTGGACGAAATCCTCCGCCTGTTCCGGTTGGAGCTTAAGGTAACGCTTGTATACTCTGACCGCTGTCTCCGGAATGTCGTACGACTTGATTAGTGTCAGATATATCGGCCAAATCCGGTTGTGTTGGGTTATGGGCAGCGCCTGTAGTGCCCGGTCTAGCGTTCGGCGCGTTTTGGTGATCGCCTTCTGAAGGGTTAAGAACTGACAGAACTCTATCCAAATTCGCGGCATTTTATGCATAAAAACCAGCGATCGCTCAAAACAATTGTTCACATCGTTGACCATCGGATCAATCATTGGATTGGCTTTGATTTGACTGACTCTTAGTCTCAAATACCCGATCCATAGCTTATAACTTCCGGGCAGTTCTTTCAGCGCTCTTTCGTAGACCATATTCACCACTTCGGGCGAACTCTCCTTCTTATGGCTCACGTATCGCAACCAGTGCTTCACCGAAAACGGGTTCCGAAGAATGTCCTCTTCGAAGGCCAGGTCGTCATCACTCTATGG
This sequence comes from Eueremaeus valkanovi, assembly GCA_034693305.1. Classification (NCBI taxonomy): domain Eukaryota; kingdom Metazoa; phylum Arthropoda; class Arachnida; order Sarcoptiformes; family Eremaeidae; genus Eueremaeus; species Eueremaeus valkanovi. The sequence goes on from JAQIWA010000608.1 coordinate 22,442, forward strand.
GATCCGCAATCAAAGTATACTCAGTATTGAATCAAATGATAATTGTTCTCAAAAATTTCAAAAACAGTTTATTTGCAGAAATAACAACCCATTCCTCACCTGAAGGAAGTATTTCCTCAGCTCTTCCTTATTCTCTTTGCTCTCCATTTTCAATACGTTTCGTATGAATTGATTTGAATTTAAAACATAATTGAATTGAATATAAATGATTGCAAACACCGATCAAAACATGAGTTTTATCTCAGCTTTTGTTTTGTACGTATTTTGGTCGACAATTATCGCGTTATTTATGATTTATTAATGTTTTCAATATTTGCAGCATTTCTTCGATCAGACAGACGAACAACAATAGCAAAGAGAAGGCCAGAGAAAGACTCGGATTTGACTGACTATTGTTAAGTCAACATAAGTTACTGAATGTGTTATAGTATGAGAATATTTTCAATATATGTTTACTCGACTGTATAGTATTGAATAGCAAATGCTGTCCGCAGTTCTGGTCTCTCCTTATTATAATTTATTATAGTTTTTAACTCAACTTAATATCAATTCATTTCAACACTTCATTCAGTTCTGAATAAAATTAATTTTTTATTCAATTCATTAATCGATTCAGAAATCAGTTTTGAATCTAATTATGAATTCAGTCTTGAATTTGAAGCCAATATTTGGGACCAAATGTCTGAAAGACTAGAATCGATTCGATTATCGTTTTTGTTGTCATTTGTGGCCAAAAGGGGTGACAAAAGAGTGGGTTCGGAAAGCAGTGGTCATTATCTTGAGTGAAGATGTCTTCGCGAATGCCATCCAATCTGAACATGGCTTGTGTGCCGTCGATGCCAAGCATGACATCCATGCCATCCATACCGAGCATACCATCGCTGATGTGTTCGATGCCAACCATGAATCTGATGAATGCGTGCAATCAGTGGTCAGGCGTCTGGAGTTCGCCTCCCAATACATATCAATACAATTATCAGTTGAATCAGTCGTTGTCCACAACTCTTGGTTCGGCTCAACAATTGTCTCAATCGATGCCATATATGGCCCCAAATGTATACAATTCGTGGCAACACTTGAATCCAATGCAACCATTGATTAGACAACAAATGAATCCGTTTTTAAGACCAAATTGTGGCGAAACTCAAGTATTCAATCACTTGAATGGAGTGAACGTCTCATCCAATCAGACGACTGGGCCATCGATTCAGTCGATTCAACGCTTTCCTAATAATTGTGATAAAAATCATTCAAATAATAAGTCTTTCGATGTCTTAAGCAGTCAGTCATCGCGTCATAAGTTATATTCGAGTCATTCGAGTCATAGGAATAATAATTTGTATATCAATGCGAAAACTAATCCAACAAATGATAGAAATATGAATAATAACAGCAAAAGAGATAACAATAAAAGTAATAATAATTTCAGTAAAAGTAGTAATAAATCGAAATTCAATTCAAATACAAATCAAAGAACTGATCGGACGTCTGACAGGACTGACAGAAGTGATAGAACTTATTGTTCGCAAAACAACATTAAAGTCATTCCAACCAAATCTAATGCCATGAGTACTGAGAGCACAACCCATACCTCCGAACCCGAGTCTAAGCGCAAAAGGCATTCGTCTTCTAATCATAAAACTAATGATGAAATCAAAGTCAACTCTGAAGACAAGGACAGACATAAAGTCAGGAAAGAGTCGGCGACCAAACCTGTGGCCAAAAAAGAGCAGACATTGGCTGTGGATGCGGAACAGATCTTCACCCGACCGGTCGAATGGTTGCGCTGTTCTCCGGCCGACCTCTTCTATGAGACCCAAAGGGATAACTCCGAGTCCGTCACCGGAACTAAACGGTTGGTTGAGTTGAGAGAGAAATTCCGATACGAACTCCTGGAAAGGGCCGAACGGGCGGCTCAGCTCAAACCGAAATTCCAGTTTCCGGCCCGGAGTCTAAAACTTAAAGCTCCGAAAAAAAGTGATTTTTGTTTTCCTATTCTTTTAATTCTTTTATTTATTTTTAGTGTTATTTCTATTCACTGTTTAAACCATTTATTCTATTGTTTAGTCATTTCAAGCAGTGATTCCTCGAGTAGTGGAACCGATAGCAGTGATGACGACTGCGAAGACACCGCATATGAAGAATTGCAGCGCAAGAAAACTCATCCGTTAAGACTGCACGAGGAGTTGTGGTATAACGACTCGGGAGAGGTAGGACTCACTCCTATTGTGTTTCGCTTTTATAACAAGTTTACTGATTGAGCTCTAGTACTACCTATCAGTTCAATCACAACATTGGAGCTAATGTTGAATAAAGTTATTGCGATTTTTGCTTACAATTAAGTTATGAAAAGGGAAAGTATTTGAGATAACTGTGCGGACAGGAAGGTTGCGCTTAAATAGAGTTGATCTTTGATTGCATAGAATCTGAATATTTCTGATTCAATAATGGCTTCGATTGTATTGAATGCAAAACTTTTTCATAAAATAATTTACCAAAAATTGATTCCGAATTTCATTCCGATTGGGCGCAGATGAATGACGGGCCTCTGTGCCGGTGCAGTGCAAAGGCACGTAAAACAGGCATTCGTCACGGCATATACCCGGGCGAAGAGCACCTTCCACTCTGTGATGCGAACAGTAATAACAGAAACCGGTTATATCACTACCGAATAGCTATAAACCCAAACACAAACTTCTTGACCAAATTCCCGACCACTATCGCACACGACGGCCACGACTTTGTCTTTGAAGGCTATTCATTGCTGTCTCACTGGCCGTTGAATCCGATCGCATGCAAAGTGATTCGATTCAACATTGAATATACGGTTACTTTCATTGAAGAAAAATTTCCGACAAATTTCAATGTTTCGGATTTGGATTACTTCACGCGCTTTGTCTTCACCGAACTCTTAGAGTTAGTCGACTTGAATCTGAAGGCCAATGAGGAAGGGGAGGACGGGTGCCCGCGGTTCCACTTTTTACCTCGATTTTCACGACTATTAGATGAAAACGGAAAGGAATTGTTGTCATTGAATGTGATTTTGCAGTATTTGTTGAACAATAATAAGTCAGTTATCGATGAAAACAAATTAGAAGTATATAAGAGTATGAGTGAAGAGGAATGGACTCAATTCGCAAAGCGTCTGAAGGGTATGATTGTCACCCATCCAGCTATGAAACCCTCGTCTCTCAGAGTCGATCAAATAGATCGCGAAACAGACGACTTGATTGACGGACAGAAGGGTTGTGAGAAAAGTGAAGAAAACGGAGAAAAAGTCCAGAATTCGGACAAATCTAACGATGGATTTCCGGTTATCGTTCACTTCGGGATACGTCCGCCACAACTGAGTTATGCGGGAAATCCTAAATATCAGAAGGCGTGGAGGGATTACGTGAAGTTCCGGCACCTCTTGGCCAACAAGAAAAAGGTGTCTTTCGTTGACAAACAAACTCTGGTCCAAAAGGAGGAGAAACTGCAGGAAATGCGTATGAAGTCTGACCTCAAACGGGATGTGACTGTCGTTCTGAGCAGTAAAGGCTTCTACACGACTGGCATTCAGTGCGATATCATTCAGCACTCGTTACTACTGCCAGTCCTTGTCTGTCACCTCAGGTTTCACCAGTCGTTACAATACTTGGAAGGAATAGTTGGCTATAGTTTTGCGGACAGATATCTACTGCAGTTAGCTCTGACCCACCCCTCATATCGGGAGAACTTCGGCACAAACCCAGACCATGCGCGGAACGCACTGACCAATTGTGGTATAAGACAACCCCAATATGGCGACCGAAGAGTGCATTTCATGAATACCCGGAAAAGGGGTATAAATATGTTAATCAATATAATGTCGAGGTTTGGGTGCAATGAAGAGACCACTTCCAACATCAACCACAACGAGAGACTTGAGTTCTTGGGCGACGCAGTCGTCGAATTCATGTCATCCATTCACTTGTACTTTATGTTCCCCGACCTCGAAGAGGGAGGTCTGGCCACCTATAGGGCAGCACTGGTACAGAACCAACAGTTGGCTGTTTTGGCCAAAAAACTACAGTTAGAAAAGTTTATGCTTTACGCTCACGGGTCAGACCTGTGCCATGACCTGGAGCTCAGGCATGCGATGGCCAATTGCTTCGAGGCACTGATGGGCGCCCTCTTCCTGGACGGAGGCATCGAAGTCGCGGATCGGATATTCTCGAACACACTGTTCGCCGACGAACCGAATTTGCTGGACGTTTGGGTCAATTACCCGAAACATCCGCTCCAAAGCCAAGAACCTAACGGTGACAGGCATTACATCGAAACGATTCCGCGTCTGAAAGAACTGATAAAATTCGAAGACATCACAGGAATAGAGTTCACTCACATCCGACTCTTAGCGCGCGCTTTCACTCATCGAAGCGTTGGCTTCAATAACCTGACGCTCGGCTCCAATCAGAGGATGGAGTTCTTGGGCGACACTGTTCTCCAATTGGTTGCATCCGAATACTTGTATAAGTTCTTCCCTGAGCACCACGAGGGCCACCTTTCCCTTCTGAGGAGCTCTTTAGTCAACAACAAAACCCAAGCAGTCGTTTGCGATGACTTAGCGATGACTCGAATCGCTATTTATAACTACGCGAAGGGGGAGCTCAAGACCAAGGATAGGGCCGACCTCTTGGAGGCCTTTCTCGGCGCGCTCTACGTCGACAAAGGACTGGTCTATTGCCGCCTCTTCTGTGAGGTCTGTTTCTTCCCGCGTTTGGAGCACTTTATTATGAATCAGGACTGGAATGACCCGAAATCAAAGCTCCAACAGTGCTGTCTCACACTCAGGTCCGTCGACGGCGGAGAACCCGATATTCCGGTCTATAAGTAAGCACTCATTCGTTTTGCCCTTTATTTGCATTTCTATTAACTTTTAGTCAATTATTCGATTAATACTTATATTATATATAATATTATTAAACATTTTCCACTTTAAACCTCATTTTTGTGGTCATTGTGTCGGCCATCTTGTCCGCCATTGTACCCCTCCCTATACCCCTGTCTCGGCCGACCTGCACATTCCTGCTTTTATACGATACCGTATCCTTAAACAAGCGGAGTATCATTTCAATCCGAGGTCATATTTTGACTGACCCTCACATGTTATATCTGTATTAACTCATTTGACACGATTGGCCCAGGCCTTTTGTCAGGGTGAATTCAGCCAATGGTAGAATGCGTGAACCCGGGATTGTTATTATTCCTGTCGCAGACCTAATGTTGAAAATGTGGAGTAGCGCAGCAGAGGTACACAAATCTGCCCGGGAGGGGGGTGCTGGGAGAGCAGGCATACTAATAGTGTTAAAATATACTTGATGGAGACTTGTTCTGGGCATCTATATAGTAAGCAATGTCTCACTTGTGTGGGTAATTTTTCTACACTTTTATTGTTGAACTGATATTCATTATATTTTTCCACAAAACTAAAAGTTCTATCAAATGAATATGAGTTCAGTTTAAAAATGTAGAAAAATATGTATATATTAGAAGTGAGACATCGCTTATACTCGTCGGTCTTCAAAATGGGAAACGCGTTTCCCTATTCAATGCATTATATCTGAGTTCATAAGTCAGACTCAGTGCTG
>JAQIWA010000609.1:0-28036 GCA_034693305.1 Eueremaeus valkanovi
CTTTCTCAGCCATTTCCCAGCCTTTCTCAGCCATTTCCCAGCCTTTCTCAGCCATTTCCCAGCCTTTCTCAGCCATTCCCCAGCTTTCTCAGCTATTTCCTAGCCTTTCTCAGCCATTTCCCAGCCTTGGTCAATTTTGCGAATTTAGTTTTTCCGTATTTTAAGCTGATTGCGATTTCAAACCCCTGACATTGTATATATTTTTCGAATCAGCAAAAGACGTGAGATTTGATGGCATATTCTTTAATCTTGTTAAATTATTTTTTTTCACCAAGATAAAATTTTTTAAAAAAAATTCCAAAATTTCATTGATAATATTATTCAGCTTGATTAGACGAGAAAAATGATATATAATTTGTTTTTTTAAATCTTATGGTTTTCCCACAAAACACAATTTAATTTTACCAAAAACTAAGCTTAAACTTAATTATGACCCTCTTGGTTTCTATAATTTTTTTTCTTTCAATACGTAATCATAAATAAAATGATTTCTTATTTCTATGAATTTTGTTTTTAGTTTATTTTTTTCCATTTTTTATTTTTTCATTCATATACTCAATATATCTTTTTATATGTATTATATTTTTTGAGGCATTTATAGTATTTTTATTACTCTATAATACATTCATTTTTTCCGTTTTTTATTTGTTTTGTTTCTCAAAATAATTAACAACAAAATGATTAATTGTTTTTATTTACTTTTTGTTTTGCTTTAAAAACAAAAACTTTATTTTCTAATAATAACCACACGTTTACAATATATTTATAATCATTTTGTTGTCAAAAATATATTTGTTTTGTTTATTATTTTAAAACATAAATATTTTTTTAACACTTTTTTACACTTATGTCTAATGTCTGCAAAAACTTTATTCACTTTTGTTTACACTCTGTTTATGACAATGACTGTGTAAACGACGTCTACTAGACGTCACTCAGTAGGTGCTGGTCGTCACACATACTTAGAGCAATGTTCCACAAATTACGTCTCGTAGTTCACGCTGATCCCGTTATAGACTTTATAGGCGCTAGCTCCTGGACCCATTTGATTGTTTATAGTTTCTTTAAATGAACCTCCAGTCTATTACGATTTCGGTGCTAAATCACACATTACAGTGAAACATACAGGGTTAAATTATTCAATATGTAAAACCATGGTTCAACAAGTTTACCCTCTTCTACAGTGAAAACCAGCTAAAATATTTTATGCTTAATCTATGAATATAATACACTAAAATTCAATTTCAGGAAGTTACCTAGATGTTATTGGTTTTTCTAATGCTAGCATATAAAGCTTAAACCGTGAAAATTAACCAATAATGCCCATAATTATGGAGTTATTTATAATCAGTGAAAATATCAAGTTATTGACTTAACAATGGAAACCAGTCTTCTATCTGCCAAAAATGACCATATGCAAATGAATGACCATCATTAGTATAGTCTAACGGTGCATGACCTAACCGCAACTGGGGCCTGAAACGGGTGATTTTAGCCCTCGGACATAGTTGGAAAATACCAAGAACCAGCGTTATGGAGTTATTACCCCATGACATATATATATATCGTTGGCTCAGCTTTTAATGCCAATAATCATGAAAAGTATAAAATTCAAATTCAGCGAGATTATTTTGTGAACTCAAAATTTAATCACATAATTTTTAGTTAATTAGTATACAAAATAATTGTTTCTCCTAGCTAAGTCCAACGATATATAACATAGGTGTAATGTCTACATTAGGCTTGTTCTTTGTTTTTTCCAACTTAGTTAGAGGACCAAAATCACCCGTTCCAGTTCCAGGTCATACACCGTTACAATATACTAGTGATGGTCTTTCATTAGCATATGGTCATTTTGGCAACCGATCTTAGAAGACCGTTTTCCATTGCCAGCATAAATTATTATAGCCAAGCTAGATAGTGCTTAATAAATCATCTTTATAACTTCATAATTATGTGCAGTACTGTATTGATTAATTTGCAATGTTTAAACTTTATATGCTTCCAATTGCAAAACCGATAACATCTAGGTAATTTCCTTAAATTGATTTTTAGTATATTCAAATATAACCAATCTTCATTGATCTAAATTAGGGATGTGCAAGGGGGTATAGACCCAAATACCCCCTGAGTTTGAGATTTGGCAAAATACCCCCCCTGTGTTCTGGCTCTGCTAGACCCCCCCTCGGCTTTTTGCTCGCGACCTTTACCGAAAATGGCGCCGCGCCATCTTTGGTAAAAATGGCCGATTTTTACCGAATCGGCTAAATTTAACTTAAATTCAACTAAATTAAGCTTAATTTAAGCGAATTAATGCTAAATTGTGCTAAATTTAGCTAAATTAAGCCAAATTTGGTCGAAATTCGGTTAAAATAGGCCATTTTCGACTTTATACGCCATTTTTCGGTCATTTTGGCGGCCATCTTGTTTTCAAAATACCCCCCTATACCCCCTCTGAGTTTTGAGCCAAAAGTCGGCCATTTTACCCCCCTCTATACCCCCCTTACTCGGCCGAGCTTGCACATCTCTAATCTAAATTAAAATAGCTTTGCCGGTTTTTGCTGTAGAACATGGTAAACTTGTGAATTTTTCAAATAAATTGTCCTGCCAGAATTAAAATTAAAATTTTTCAAGGAAAATTCTGAAATAAATATTCTAAGATATTTACGACCCGATTTTTAGCCTGATTAATTTGCATTGCTCAAATTTTAGATATTCTATGTGGTTTTAGCCCTAGAGGTATAGAACCATAGGTTCTCTGCTACAAGTATTAGGTTTTTTCAAAAAACCTTCTCAGGACAAATTATTGTCAAGTTAGAGAACCAAGATTGATAATTTTTATAAGTTTAACTTGTTTGGTTTGAGCCCTGCGCTCAATAAACTTGATCAGTCCTTTATGTAATACAGTTTTATTGAATTATTGATTGCAGTGTAATATGAGTTCATTTATTGGTAAATCAAAGCATAGTATAAATACATTTTATTAATTAAAACAAATCTCGTAAAACATGACAATTATATAATTATTGCTTTCATTACATAATATCTTATACTTTAATCCAATTTTAGATCTTATGTAACAGATTGTTAAATTGGGTACTGGATAGTCATAATGGTAGGCCAATGGCTCGATAGTCCGATTCCAATTCCGATTCCAATTGCGACCCAATTGTGTTAAAGAGCTTTACATTTAGAGCTCAATAGTTCTCGTCTATGATTCCAGAGATGAACGTAGACCTGGACTGCACACACCTCTGAGTCCTACAAAGCAGTGATTTTTATAAATAATTTCAATTATAATACATATAAAACCAAATCTAAATTCTCGTCTCAGACCTCGATCTCATTTTGGCCACAATTCTCGATATCATATCTTTGAACTTCATTTTTGCGACAATTGGTTGCAGTCATCTCCAAATCGATTCTATACTTAGTGCCCGAATCCATCTCTTTGTGTCCGCTTATAATTCTGACCAACTTTTTGTGGTAAACAGAATTGTGCCGATCGCTCAGCACATTCACAGCAAACAGTGCAGAATCTATGAGATGCGGGTCGTAGACATCGATCGGAGTCCAATCACTTCTTGTCTTATGAACGGAATTGGATTGCATTGTTAGCGATGCATATGATGTGATCAGAATTGTCACAATAATGCTATACTTCTTATTGGTATTCATTTTGGCTTAAATGCGATTATTTGAGAATTCAATTACTTTGTATTTATCGGACTCTAAATGGAAGACTAGAATCACTGAATTTATAATTATTGTCTGCTTTTATTCCAATAGACTTTCAGACTATCCCTAAAATCAATAATTTTAGAGCACAGTTATGTCACTACTGACTTGTGAATAGCGTATTGAGCAGTAATGCTATAATAGCCGGACAACACGATTATTAACCCTTTAGGATATATGAACTTCACTCAGAATATTCAATGTGTTGGACCAATAAGAATAAAATATCAATTTTATACTAGTATTTAAAGAGAATGTATGCATACATCTTGATAGACCAATATTTTGATCTGGAATAAATTAAAAAGAACAAGAAACGAGCCCCAGATATCATATAAGTTTAATTACAGTATAACCAGAATAGTATTGAAAAATAATTTTTGAAATTTATTTTTTAGGACTTAGTCATCAATTTTTGAAGAGAATGTTTGATAATTATTAATACAAAACAATTTAAAACAATTAATAATTTTTTCAATTAAATGAATAAAAAAATGTTTTTTTATTATAATTTATTTTTTTAACTTTTTATTACTGTATATTCACAATGAGGTAAATATTCATTTGTATGAAAATTCTTTAAATGTAATCAGAATTGCAGTAAATTCTTATTTTTTCCAAAGGGGTGAGAGTAGGGGTGCGCCGTACAAACCAGCCCTGGGTAGAACGTAGGGCTGACTCACAACAGATGAATAAGCTGGTACTGATTCTACCAAGGTGTCTTGCACTACAGTAGCCGGTACATGTGCTGTTCTTAGTTGGACTTCATTTATCAGATGAGTTCTTCCTGTTTCCAAAGTATATCCCTTGACATCTGCCGGTCCCTATCCAGAGTCAAATCAAAAATAGTTTCAAAGTTTGATTGAAATGTAAAATATTTAGCGAGTCTTACTGCAACCAACGAAGCGGGTCCGGTAGCGTAAACCTGAGGCGCCGACACAACAGTTTGTGGAACGACCACATCATGCCTATAGGCGCCAACAGTCGGGGCTTCTATTACTTGATGAGCGACGGCGGGTGCGGCCAAATGAGAGATGACTGGAGCATATCTATGGACAGAGTCGTGACGGACCTGAAGAGCAGAATAGGAATTATTGAAGACTTAAATCAATTGATAACTCAGACAATGCAAACCTCAGACGTATAACTGTGACCTCTTATAGGTCGTCCCGGGGCCACAATGCTGGTTGGTTCATTCACTACAGAAACTGATGGAACCGAACCATAACTGACTCTTTCAACAGCAACGGTCGCAGGTCTGGCCACTGTCACGTGTTGGTGAGCCAGAACAGATGGGGCGACGACTGGCGCTGACAGAACAGATGGTCCGACAACTCCCGAAAGATGAGTTGGACCAACAAGTCTGGAAGAGAGCACAGATGGCCCAACTACTCCATGGCCATTTAGCGTGACCACATGAGATGAAGGGATCAGATGTTGGTGACCACCAGCACAGGCCGATGCGATCAAAGAGATTAGCGATACCTTAAGTTGAATGCATTGATAGAGCAATTAATTGGGTCTGAAATGAATGCAAATATACAATACATACAAATAAAAGCATTTTCACGAATGTGTTCAATCAGTTCGAGTGCTTCGAAATGCAATTTAAACTAAATTATAATTTTTAAGCTTTTATACGACCAAATCGAGTCCGCCCTAATATTTGCTCAAATTCTTTAGACTCTGAACCAAAATCAATGATTTTATTGGTGGACCACATCTGGAGTGTTGAGGAACACCTCATCCCAAACATAGTATAACAGCTATTGTGTAAGGGATTGGATAACAAAATTTTAATTCCAATCATAACTGCAAACATCGAAATCGTGGATAAGTTTGATGATTGGCATAACTTTCTTATGTTAGAGAACACTGGAATTGGGTCAAGAGCACAGTGATTGTATCATAGTAGAGAAGTACTCCACCTAACTTTCCTTTCATTTTCCCTTACTTTCAATCTTATGCTATAAGTATTCACTGTATAATCACTGCATTTAATAATAATTGAATTTTTGATGCATTTAATTGACAAGGATTTTGTTCATCCGAGTTGGCCCAGTATACCATTGACCGACCCGGCCTTCATTACACTACCTGTTCTACCTGTTTGACGTAGACACAAAGTGTAAAAACCTATTTTTTGTGCTAAAGTTAAGATTAAAAGTCTAAAAATAATTTTGGCAATACTTCTAATGCATTTAATCCTCATTTTGAAGATATGACAAAATTCTACACAGAATTAATTGCTGGCATTGAATGCAATCTTTCGATAGTCTTTAGTCTTTAGTTAAATATTATTAATGGATTTTTTTTACTATTCAATTAAGATGATTCCACCCATCGATTCGATTCTTAAGTATTGAAACATTTGTTGCATTTCGTTGTGAATTCTTTATCTGATAGTAGGCTAAAGAAAGGCGTTGATCACAATTTTCACCTTTGCTTGATTATTGATATACATATTCATAACAAAACTAAAGGAAAGATTAACAATAATATTCTGACAGTGAAACTAACAGATCATAAATAATAAAAGTTATGTTTTACTAATATTTATAAATTGTATTCAGCCGATAATTATTGGCCTTTTGTTAAGCCTTGTCATAGAATTCGGTCGTTTTAATTAAAAATTAAAATTTTCACACTTTGTCTGAATTTGCTCTCATTGTCTCAATCATCGGTTGATTCGCTTTCCTTTATATTTCTTTTACCTTAAAAATAAATATATATATTATAGGAATGTACTGATGGAAGTGATATTCAAAATACTCCTTCAAAACATGTATAAATAAATTTTCCCAAAATTGATCTTCTCTTACGTTTGTTTCAGGTTCAATTTAGCATGAGCATCAATACAATTGCAAAACAATTTTTTTACGGATCATTTTATAAATGCTGTTGTATGCCCACACTTGTATTAGGGATGTGTAAGTGGTTTCAACAAAAGACCCCTGAGTTTTGAAATGGGCAAAATACCTCCCTTGAATTGTTAGACCTGTGTTGGACCCGGACTTTTGCGTGGCGTACACCGAAAATAAACGACTTTAAATTTTACCATTTCCTATACCCCTGAGGCAAAAAATAGCCAATTTTCCATCGTTTCACATCCCCTATAATACACCGCATCCACATCCCTGTTTCAATAATACAATTTCAACTGCATATTGAAGTTCTTATTAATCGTTAAGTCAATTGATATTTGCTTTTGACAATAGAATTGTTATTATTATAAGAAACGAAATAAAATGTAATAAATTTTGAAAATATTTTTTTATTTATTGAATGAATAGAATTTTGTATTGATATTCAGATTTAGACAAAACATATTAGAAATGATCTCTTCTTTAGTACTGAGTGTCTTTGTACTCATTCTGCTCCAGAGGGGACAGTAGCCTCCAGCGCACTCCGACCTCTTTGTTCACGTCTTTCATCTTAGGGTTGACCCCACCCTTGGTTTTCATTTCCTGGTACACCTTGGGGCGCATTTCCCTGGCGTAGATCCAATAGTTGGTTAACTTCCGTTCTTTTGGGTTCTTTCTGTGTCTTCGCTTCGCTTTGCCATACGTTTTAACCATATCTTCGCGAATCTTTCGCGACTTTTGGTGGTATTTCTCCTTCTCTTGTGCAGACATTTGGCTCCACTTTTGGGAACAGCTTTTGGACAGCTCTGAAAAGCTTACTTTCCTCTGAAACAACTGATTGCGAACATCTCTCAGAAAGAGAGCGTAAGCCGAGGGAGGATTATTGGCCTTTTCCTTGGGCACCTTTGCCTTTCCCCTGAACTTGCTTTTGGACTCTCTTCTACGCGATTTGTGAGACATGTGTTCAGCGGTGACTAAAAAGATATTTGATTTAAGACATTATTATTTGAGAATTGAGTGACGGATGACCTCAACTGGTTTTGAGAACAATTCTATACTCAATACTACTGTAAACTCGACTAAAAAGGGGAACAATTATACGAAAGCGAAGGGTTTTATTCATAATTGAAGCTAATCTACATTCGAGTTGTTTTCAGTTGATTCGGTTCATACCTCCGATTGTATTTCCCATTTTATGCAATCAAGTTCTGAAGAGCCAAACGATTTTGAATTAACAGATAATTTGTTGGAAAAGAATGGATAGAAATATAGATTTAGTTTTGAATGATTTAATCGCTAACTGTTTATATGACTCAACAGTTTTGAATTGTATCACAATTTATGTATTGTTGTAACTAATGCTTAGCTATGCATGAGTTCAATACCACAATCAAATTCAATCTCGAGCTGCCAAGAATAAGCATGCTCTTTTTATTCATACTGCACAGCATCTACAGTACTGTGCAGTAGAGTACTAAAAGTTGCTTTAACTTATACGGCGTAGAGCAGCTGTGCTACTTGAAAAATGCTAGGTGCTAAATGAAAGATCAAGAACTAATCGAGAACAAACTAATTCATATTCCGTCTTCGAATAACTCTTATATCCGGATCATTTTATATTTTTGAGATCATATTGATTTCATTTATGATTTTACTCGTGATTTGTTTGCATGTGATTACAAATGATTGGAAATAATTATTGAGTAATTCGTTGGGAATATTATGAAAGCAAGGATTGTATTGACAGTGAAGTGAATTCTTTAGTCAAATCTGTTTTGGAATTGAATTAAGTCTAACAATGATTTGTGAGAGGAGTTAAAAGTTAAATAGTTTGAAGTTTTCCTAATCAGACCATTGATAGAGTGTGTACTCCACCCAAAAAAGTTCACTTCTTTTGAGTGACGAACAGAAGAGAGTGCAGTCCAATGCCGAGGGGCAGTCCTACAGAATGCTTAAAACTCATGAGCCAGGTATAAAAGGCGATTTCAACTATTTTTTATTGAATTTAAAGCTCATTGAAGACAAAAATAAGAAAACAAAATGAAATCGTTTGCAATTCTCGCCACAATATTCACTGCCTGTAATGCAGGCCTTATCGCCTCTCCATACGTCCAGAGATACATATCTGCCGTTCCATCAGTACTGAGTCATTCTCGGGTTGCGATTCCCGCTTCAATCCCAACCACTGTATCCGAAGTTATAACGAGGTTTTGGAACTCAATTGCGATAAATATAATTATAATTGATATCATAATTCAATTGCAGAGCACATACAGTTCCGGAACACCGTTTCAGCTCAAGTGAATGGATTCAACCGACCAGTCAAGTCATTCCTGCGGTTCGTATTTGATATTAAAGTCAAAATTAATTCTAATTTCTATTTTTGGATTAAACTATTCTATCAAACATTTTACTAACTTACAGTATGAGCTAGTACACTTTACACTTTAAGCTAGTACACTTACTGTATGAGCTAGTCTTTTATTTTATTATTATTATTATTATTATTCTGAATAATCATAAGTTTGAGTCCATTTGAAAAGTAAACCAATATTTGAACAAAGATTGAAATTATTTGCATTTATGGTTTAAATGATTTAAAGCATAACTTTATTTGACTACAGGTGCGTCAATACACTGTTAGAACTGACATTCCAGTGGCCGTTCGATCAGTGAGTTATGAGCCGACTGTCCACTATACCAATGAAGTGGCACCGGTGGTTCTCTCTGCCCCACTCGCCATTCCTGCCTACTCTGAGCCCATTGTTCAGCACCCGATTTGGAAACGATAGGAATTGTGTCGGCATTCGAGACACACATGAACTGAATCGATGTAATCATTAATTGTTTAAACGCTTTATTTTAATCAATAAAATATAAATTTGTTTTAATTCTATCCAATGTTAACCAGAGCTGCTGAATGGGGAGGGGTCTACTCACTGGGGGAGGGGTCTACTGACTGGGGAGGGGTCAAAACCATTTTTATCAAAATTTTAAAGTAGCTGGTAATCAGACGATTGTAAAAATCAAATGACATTTGGTCTCAGGTGCTATTTATAAAAGAAATATCAGGGTCAATTAGAAAAACATGAGAACTCACTTTCATTTTATTGTTCATTTAATAAGTTATTTTATATGATCAAGTATAATATTCGTTTTAACCATGCTGAGATCACAACATACTCTAGGTTTACCTCAATAATGACGAGGATATGAATAAACAGAAATAAGTTATTCTCTTATATTAAATGTTAAGTTATTTTAAACAATAGTTTGTTCACTGGATTCTCATTAATCTTCACCCATAGATTACCTGGATATTTAATTAGCGAGATATGATTTAGTTTTAGACTGAATTTGGTTTGTCCTCATTTGCAAACAATACAATCAATGATTAGAAAATCGTTCTAGTTCTACCTAATTCTACCCTTGCACTATTGCACTATTCATGTAGGCATTGGATGATATGCTACACTTTTTTTTTGAATGCTTAGCATTCTATTGAAGAAAATAAAACTTCCCTCTCGTATGACAGCAATACTGTAGTATTATATAACTGATTGGTTTTGCAAATAATATACAATAAGTTATGATAATTAAACTCTGATTATTAGAGAGAAGTTAAAGCAATTATAGCATAGAATGGTTTGAAAAATGATTAAAATGAATGCCATTATTATGTCGGACAGTCAGACAGTCTGAATGAAAGTTCGGAATAATAGAGAATTTATGTAAGGATTCGGTTTCAATAAATTAAGCTAAAACTGATATTCAATACAACAGACAATGCACTTAAAAATCTTCATTTACTGTAATAGACGAATGCAATACAAGGTCTTAGAGCCGACTGACTAACGGAAAGTTTAATTATAGTGTCGGAGAAGAGAGAAATTAATTTCCAATTGTAATAAAATGTATACAATATTTGATAGAAAGATACAAATTATATAAAAACTCAAAAATAATTTGATAATTGAAACGAATCCAAAAAATCTAAACGAAGGACATTTGAAATACAACTGATATATAGCTACACAGTATGTAAAGCAATTCAAATCGCATTTGAGTTTGAGTTTAACTGTACTGTAAGTGCAATCGTTTACTAAAGGCTATTACTGTAATACACGTATTATTGGTTGCGTTCATATAATTATAAAACTTATTAGAAATTGATTTTTATTGCTTTCATATAATTTATGAATTATTCAAATCTTAGACAATAAAAGAGATTTGTTGTGAAAAACTATTAATTGATATTTTATATAAAATTTTAAGAAATGTTATAGGAAGCCAATTGTGTCAGGGCTCAATTATGACAGTCTGACCTACCAGTGCCAGTTGTAAATTGCATTTATTAATTAAAATGCATTTCATTTTTCAATTTGAAATATTGGACAAAAATATCAATCAATTAAAATGAGTTTCAATGAAATAAAGAATGGATTAAATGTTTAAGTATATGAAAATGAGTCGGATTATAATGGCAAGGTAACTTAGTATGCAGCACACAGTACAGTAGTGAGCTAGTTAAGTTATTATATCTAAACTGCAGTACCTGTAGACAAATATAATACAGTATCTGTTTTCATAGACTGCGTGAAAATAATTGATGAGTCGATTCTCACTTATCAAGTGTTACGAATAGGAAGTTATAATAATTTATTGACTTTCCTATAATTTCTAATATTTATGTTTACCTATAATTACTAGTCGTCTCATTAAAAGCACACTTTAATGATTAAAGTTTAATCACAACTTTGTTGACAGCATTGCTGTTCATACACAACGTTACAGTTGGAAGGAGTGACTGCTTTGACAGTTGTGTCAGTCATAGGGGTTGTGAGGGAACAGATGTACGAAAGTTGTCAAATAGGACTTCAAAGGGTTTGCGTACAACTACTGTACGATTAACGCAAGCAAAGTGTTGGATAATTTTGCCATTGGCTCGAAAAACAGGAAAAACTTTTATTTATTTATAGTTTTTATTGTAAATAACGTAATAGTATTGGAAATAAAGAGTAATAAATAAAAACATAATTTAAGAGAAAATAAAAGCGAAACTCAATTAATAAGTTCTATAAGTCTTATATTTGTTCAAAAATTTGTGACTTTATATGAACTGAATGTAAATTAGATTAAAAATAAGTGTTTTTAGAGTAGAAGTATTGGTGCAGTTGTGACGAAATTATTGTCTCCAATATATTGAGTGTACAGACTATGCAGACTGTATTGACTGTATTGACTGGACTGAGTGTAGTGTCTGTACTGACTGTGCGAATACAATACAATCTGTTTTTTGTGTTGTATATGTTGTATATGTATTGCTATTTTGCTGTATTCGTAGCGCACATGACATAAGTGTGAGCACAACAACAGTCTATGTATACTAATATTGGAGCACAAGTGCAGCACAAGAGTGTCAGCTCAATAGGAAAGGCAGTGTTCATTAAAAATAGACAATCACTCGCTTTAGTGAACGACTGAACGTGTGATCCTTTGCTGCGATTTTGCGTCAAATAATGTCTGAAACCCAAACCCTATCTCTAACCCAATTATAACCCAATTATAAGCCAATCATATCTGCAGTCAAATCGAGACAATCTATCGATTCGTATACATCGAGTGCGAAGTCCTCATGAAATATGAGTTTAGACACTCTTCTGGAGGCAGCCATGTATTTGGACCACATCCAGAAGTCGGGTACGAGTCCTACCACATGAGCCCATTCCTCCTCCCCTTCCCATCTGATCAGTCGATTGATATGTTTGCCAAAGCATTGATAGACTCACTGATCGACTGATCGATGGACTCATTGATTGCATTCATATCGATATCCAATCAAACGAATCGATTAATTGATTTGTGTTTTCCTCTTCTGTATTGACTGTGTGTTTAGATTCAAGTGATGGCGAAAGACATGATTCCATCGGAACGGATAGCCTGGAAGACAGTGAAGAGCTGATCCTGCCTTCGGCCACATATCACCTGAAAGTGGATCCAAATCTGCCGATTAGTGTACAGTTTCATACTTATACTTCCTGTGCAGCCATGGCTGGGACAATGGCTGCCTCCCAGTCCGATGTGATGTCGCCCAAGACGTGGAACACATCGACCATTAGTACAAAAGGACCGAATGCTCACCAAAATGTCGGAACCGTTGTTATGAATGACGCGAATAAGACGTCGACTATAAGGCCAGCAATCAATACAAACCATACGAGTAATACAAACACTGTTCACAACAATAACCACAATAAGAATAGAGACCATTCGTCGTACTCCCGGCACAGGGAGATGCACAAGACGTTGGAGAAGAACAGACGCGCACACCTCAGACACTGCTTCGAAGTACTCAAAGACGAGTTGCCGCCCAATGAGTACAACGAGAAGAAGAGTTCGCACATAAACATAATCAGTTGCGCCATAAGGTATATCCAGCACTTGAAGCGCACTGAGTCCGAGCTCGAGCACCAGACCGAGCGCCTGGTGCGCACCAAAATCCGGTTCCAGAGCCAAATCGCACAATTGAAGGACGACCTGAAAGATCTGGACGTGAAGTCAGGCATAGGAAGAATGGGAGCTCTCCTGCAGACAGAGCCCACTCAGAGCCGATTGACGTTCAGTTCGGACGACAATTGTCTGCATTTCGAGCCGACATATGATGAACAAAGTGATGAAGAAGTGATAATAGAGTTGGAGGCCGGAGAGGAATGCTATGACGACGAGACGACTACCACTGCCTCAGGTCTGGCTCTACTCGACTCGACTCGACTCCACTCTATACTCATTACTCTTTAATCTCTTTAATCATTGAATTGTTTATATGTCTAACAGAATGTGCGGACGATATCCGAGAGACCAGTTCTGTAAACCCACCGAAACAGCCGACAATCGGCTCACTGGCCAGTGCTCTGATATACAAATGTCACGCATGACTGACATCTCTTCTGGAAACTAGTGGTCCCACGAGTTGTGTCAAAGAATCAAAAATCGATTTATTATTAGATATAAAGGTATTATTGAGTGGGATATGAATGAAGTGATAATATGTTTTCGAGTTTTCATTTCGACATTAAATCCGGTATTGAATCGAAATTTAATATTGAATTTAAAACTTTGAAAATACTATAAAATGTCTAAATGTTTGTAAAACAAAAACTAATTAAAAAGTAGTTATTTTTTTCGTTATTATAAGTTTACAAAACACACAAAACTTTTAGTTATTTTTCGCGTTAATAGTATGTGATTTCAAATACATTTTTTCCTGAATTTTATTCCTCTTTTCTGTTCATTATTTGTCATATTATTATTATATGTATTAATATTAATGATTAAACTCTTATATAAATACTGAACTAATTATATCGAAATTATATAAAGATATCGAATAAAGATTTTATAAATAATTATCGATTTATGGCTTAATATTGACTCGAATTTCAATATTTTGTTCAATACTTTAAATTGTTTTTAGAATTCATAGAATTTTTGCGATTTTTAGCTTTTAGTCCAAAATAGAAGAAATTGTTTTCAATCGAATAGTGGCTCAAATGAAAAGATAGTCTAAGAGTCCCTTACAGTTGGCCTGACTTTCGGGTCCGCATATCAAACCGGGTCATTGATTCCATTGAAAAACAAGGCTGATAGCAGAATTACGTTAACTCCACTTGGTAGAATTATGAGTAATGCAGATTTACATATTCAGCTATTATACCAAAGTTAGTAGATCATTCTCTAGCCTTTCTCAGCCATTTCCCAGCCTTTCTCAGCCAATCCAGCTGTTAGTAAAGAACTTTCTCAGCAATTTCCCAGGCTTTTTCAGCCTATCCCGTTGTTAGTAAAGGACTTTCTCAGCCATTTCCCAACCATTCTCAGCATATCCCGTTGTTAGTAAAGGACTTTCTCAACCATTTGAGCCTTTCCCTAGCCTTACCCGTTGTGAATAAAGGACTTTTCTCCCAGGCCTACCCTTTCTCCCTACTTTCGGGGGTGGGGGTTGGGGTGGTGGAGGATAGGCGAAAAAACTATATACTACTCTTTTTTCAAAGCTGATTCAAAAAGAACAGCAGCAGCCCCATTGCTGGCCCACAATTAAATGGGTCATATTTAGGGATGTGCAAGGGGGTGTATGGATAAAATACCCCCTGTTTTTTAAAGGCAACCCCCATATGCCCTGTGTTTTTGAGGCGAGTGCTCGACCGCTTGACTTGCGACGATTTTTACCGAATTTGGTCGGAATTCGATTAAAGTGAACCATTTTTGACTTAAAACGACATTTTTGCGGCCATTGTGGCGGCCATCTTGTCCATCATTTTACCCCTCCCTATACCCCCCTGTCTCGGATTTGTGACATAAGTTTAAATTATATTAATTGAAAAAACAATTGAAATATTAAGTGATATTCAAAACAAAATTAATTAATAATAAGCAGAGAGAGAGAGAGAGAGAGGCATTCAGGCTGTGATACACCTGTACTGTATTGTCATATCGATATGCACTGCAGATTCGGTGCAAACACTTGATTATCAAATAATTTTGTTCGTAGGTCATTGATCGTCATTTTTATATTCGGGAAAGTATGAGACGTAAGCAGACATCGGCTGATCTTACGTTATATCTACTTTTTTGAATGGATCTGTGACTGTACAACAAAAACACTGATTCGCAGAAATGACTAATTATTAATCGTTTTGAGTAAATCTCTTCAAATGAGTGTTTTTGTTGTACAGTCACAGATCCATTCAAAAGAGTAGATATAACGTAAGATCAGCCGATGTCTGGGTATAAAAGGAAATATATTTCTTGGTTTTGAATGCAAGTTTGGAATAACCCTACTTATTCTTTGAAAACCAAAAAAAACTAACAAGTACAGTGTAGTACAGGGTCGTACACTGTAGTAGATTAAGAGTGGATTACTATTACTATAATATTATTTGCAATCGTGTTCTCTATGTTAGGAAAATATGACATACTGTTCAGTAGTCCAGATTAAAATATTGCCCAGTATTCCATGTTTTATATGACTAAGCCTTAGATTTCAATCAAGAAAATATCTTGATAAGTTGAAATACGATATATTTGCAAGTGTCGATGAAGTTATTGTGACCACAACAACAATAATACCAATCAAAGCCTATTAGTTATACCGTATAACTCATACTCTTCTTATGAAAGTGAAAGTAAAATACAATAAAAGTCTTATTTTAATTCCGAATGATTTGACTCTGGATTTCAAGTGCTGTGAGTGAAGAGCACTAGTTATTACTGCTGTAGTAATACTCAAGTTATTTGTTTGCTTTTTTTGCGGACAATTGCAATGAGGAAATGCCAATATTCCACACTTTCCTCCAAATATTACAAATAATAAATTCACCACTGGTTCACTTTATGCGCATAAAGAAATTTGAGTTTTATCTTCTAAACAAGAGTCGGCTCAGTTTTCCAGAATATTCAATGTTTTTAAACTGACCGGGAATATGAAGCTTAAAATAGATTCAGACTTAATATGCAGAACTGAATGCATACAAATCATCGAATTTTATAATTTTGATAATAATCGCAAAAATGTTTAAATTCCGAGCATTTGTCCGAAGTATTAGGGATTTTAGGAAAGATATATAAATGCAGTTCGAGTGCTGGTCAGTTCCAAGAACCAGGTCACCCACAAAGGTTCATGTCTTGTTTATAAAAAGGGTACCCTTAATTTTAGAAAGGGTACGGGGTAAGAATTCTATGAAAAAATGTAGACGCCTAAATGACCAAGTTTAGGATCAAACGTTTAATACTGTAAATTACAGATAGAAAAAAGACAAAAAGTGAAGTGGATACAAAATTGTCCAAAAGTAGCGCACTTTACTGGTTAACATTTTCCTACATTAGATGTCATGGAATATATGAAATAAATGACGTTCTTTGGAGTCAAAAGTTTGGAATTTTGTTTAATTGAATGTATTTTTGATTTGATTTAAACATATATTGATTAGAATTGAACTTAAAATTCACTTTAAATACAATCGATTTAATATTTGACATAATTATGATTTAAGGAATAAAAGCATAAATATAGTAGACTTTAATCATTAGAGAAAGTTATAGTAATTTTGGCAAAGCATCAAAACTGAGCACTAAATCAAATAAAATTTGAAAAAGGGGTCAAAAATTGTGATAAATATTTATATGAAATAAAAGCGTAAATGAATGTGAAATCGAAACGATTGGACCATTGGTTCAAAACTGTTCTCCATATTAATGAAGTGTTTGGGGAAAGCATTCAATAAATAATATAAACACTATTTTCTATGACTTATTCAATCAAACTGTTTAACTGAATGTAAATAATAATAATAATAATAATAAATAATTTTTTATCTATCAATCGATTTGTTTAAATATTTTTATCGTTTACTCTGTATTTGATTTAGTAATGAATTGATTTTAAAGCAATTGAAACCAATTTTTCAATTTTTATTCATAATTATACAGAAATTATAATAAACGCAAACATTATGTTAAATAAATTGTTGTTTATATTGAATATTAATAATAATATTGTATTTAAATAATAATCGCAACAAAAGTATGTCTTTTTTAATATACTTTTCTTTGGTTTTTCTCATATTATTTCAAATATTATAATAATTTAATTATTAATTGTTTTCTCTTTTCTTCCCTTTATTTGAAGATCTGTTATGAATAGCAATAAATGTATTTAACAAGAGATTTAATTATTTAATATTTAACCAAATTTTGTCACAATTTTATCGATTATTCGCAACAAAAACGATATTTGCATTCAATTTGTATTTACGTTACGTTAAGTCAATCGGAAAGCAATGAAATCAAACGACTAGTCATTAATGCCATCAACTCTTTGCCTGATTATTGACTCTTATATTCAATTCAATTATAATCTGATTCCGATCACGGATTTGACCGAAACTATGGCTAAAATATTGTCCAATCGATTGAATCAATGACTAAATGAAAAGAAAACAAACGAAACATAATTTTGACATAAATTTGGTTTTTATCAGTCGTTTAGTTGTGTTTCAGTCAAACAGATTATACTTTTAATAAACTGACGACCCGTTTGCAAACGACTGAGCCGGACATCGATGGCCTGCAAGTCGGTGACGCGTTTCATTCCGGCCACCTGTGCGTGGCTTCTGCTCGTGTCGGCCACTTCTCTCTTCTTTGTCTTCCCGTAAGTCATATCGTATTTGATTTTGTGCTTCAATTCAAACCCAATTTGAGCTTAGGCTCAGTTTTCAGTCGCTTATATTCAGCACTAAATCATATGATTTTATAAACTATTTGTTCTTTGTTTCCATGGATTGCGGATCAGATGTCAAGACCTTCAAAATACTTATCATTTTTCAGTGACTATATGTCAGGCATTGATCACATTCTTCGTTATATCGAACTTCTTTTTGGCCACTTTTATGGATCCGGGAGTTATAAAAAAAGGTAATTCCGGACAAAGCCGTTGATTGTCTCGAATTGATTCGATTGAATCCATTGCCAGCCAATGCGGACGAAGACAAAGACGACGACTTTCGGGCACCGCTTTATAAGAACGTTGAGATTAATGGCATAACTGTGCGCATGAAGTGGTGCGTCACCTGTCAGTTCTATCGGCCGCCCCGTTGTTCCCACTGTAGTGTTTGCAACACTTGTATTGAAGTAAGTCTTTACCCAATTGTGGTTTGTCTGCACTCATACTCATACCTCTGTTCCTCCTCTTTGTTCTTTCGCCAGACTTTCGGTAAGCAATCGAACCAATAGTGTAAACCATTAAACGCTCGAAAGCTTTCAATTAAATTGAATTTTGCCGCATCCCTGGCCAGATCACCATTGCCCCTGGGTCAACAACTGTATCGGACGACGCAATTACAGGCATTTCTTCTTTTTTCTAATATTCCTCAGCATTCATATGGTCTCCATATTCTTCTGGTGTATTCTTTATATTCTGGATCATAAGGAAAGACTGCATCAAAAAGAGTCGATTATTACGTATGAAATCATTTTTCATATGATTTTTGATATTTTTTAAGACATTTTGAGTGAAAATATAATTATTTTATAGACTCGTAATCATAGCTATAATTGCATTACTATTTATACCGATTATTGGTTTGACTGGATTTCATATCGTTTTGGTGGCCAGGGGTAGGACCACAAACGAACAGGTATTCCTTTCCCTGTGTTCTTATCCAATGTTTTCTGGTTTGGATCGAATCGGTTCTTATGATTTCAACTCTAATCTAATGCCTGACTAACATCTAATGTCGCACCGGTAGGTCACCGGCAAGTTTCAGGGCGGGTACAATCCATTTTCGAGGGGCTGTTGGAGTAACTGTTGCTTTACTTTATGTGGTCCGCGCTTTCCCAGGTATGGATCGGCACTATATTCAGTTGAACTCAATTCTAATGAGCTTTTAATGGCTTTACAGCAAAAGTGCGGCCAAAAAGAAAAACTCTTTCGCGCACTTCCATCACTACAACTCGTTGAGTGCGTCCACAGCAACAGGTGGTGACAATACAGTTAAAGTTTATATGGATAGCACTAATTCAATGTTTGTTCATAACTCAATGCGTCCCAACTCATCCCATCAACAGAGCTATAACCGAACGACAAACAGTGCCGTAAGTATTGTTCGTCCTTTCCATCTATTTGTGTAAATAAACTGAATTTCAGCCCTTTTTTACCGAAAGAACTATTGCTTTGTTTCTATCGATTCAAACGATTCTTAGATTAATTCAAAATAGATTTTATAATTAATTATAATTTGTTTGAATGGCTTTAATATGTATTCGATTGCAACCAAAACAGTGTCGAAACGATGGCATATCATTAGAACGCATAGAGTCTTCATCTCAGAGCCAATCGCGTGATTGCGAACCCTCTCCACCGCCGCCGCAGAGAAGTGTATTCAATGTATCAAAGAGTCCATCAGTTCATTCATCACAAAAGCTTAGTTTCAATTCATTGATGAATGCAATGAGCCCTCAATACAACCCATACCCTCATAACGCAAGTGGACATTCAGGTGTGGGTTCTGTTGGTTCGCATAACTATAAGCCACAGATGAATAGCTCAGACAATAATTATTTGATTACTCAGCGAAGGAATGAAAAGTGAGTTCACTTTTGATATGTTTTTTGATTGAAATGATTGACGTTTTCACTCTTGGATTAGTGGCAAAAAGGAGACAACATTTGCCGTCTCTGCGGACACAACTCAGAGCGCATCCAATTATTATAACGAAAAGCCAGTTCTGATGAACTACTATAACAGCCAAAGACCGATATCTCCCGTCACTCAACTCAATAGTACCTCAAACTCTGATTTTACGACTCGTGCGAACACTCCGGGCGGCGGACCGGGAGGTCTGGTCATATATTACTCACCCGATGCCGGCTGTATCTCAGAAGCGGCCAAATACTGTTCTGAAACCGAATTACATCAATCAGGAGAGAGGGGGCCAAAGCATCACCGGATCGGTGGCAGCACTCCTGAGCGCAGCCAAAGCCAGAGCGCAAGTCATTCGTCGGCCAATACGACGACTCACTTCATCAAAAGGCCGATGTCTTTCATGAAAGCACTGGAAATGACTGACAAAATAGAGCGAAACGAACAGAACAGCAATCAATCGAGTCCTCAGAGTCTTCAGAGACCACAACATACGCGTCAGTCGAACAGTGATGACCGTCAGAGTCAGTACGAAATGAATTACGAGATCTCTGTTTGAATCGAAGCTATCGGTTCTCTCTCTCTCTCTCACTACTAACGTATACATAAGCCATAAGCGACATACCATACCATACCATACCTGTACTCTATTATCCTGTAATAGATGAACGACTGAACCTCTTCTCTATAGTTGTGACTAAAACTAAGAATATTTGCTATAAAACTAATAATAATATTAATAATAATAATAATGTTATATTGATATTGATTTTGCATTTGAATCGATTCCGAATCGATTTGTTTTGATTCCAAATCCGTTTACGTTTTTAACAAATAATTGTAATTATTATTAAAAGTTTATTATATAATAAAAATTAGCTTAACTTAAAACAAACAAATGACTAGCAATTGATTAATGACTGGAATAATAATAATAATAATAATAATATTTAACATCAAATATGCAAACAATGAAAGGAATGTTTGAATTGCTATTCGGTATTAGATATCATCGAAAAGTCCTTTTTGTGGTCTTCCGGTTGAGTTGTAGTTCCAATTGGATGAGTAATCTATTGGCTCGACATCATTGAGCAGTTCTTGTCTCACATTCTCATCCGATGAGTTGCGAACCGTTAACGGCTTACTAGTTGCCAACGGCTGGTGCTCTCCATTGGGCTCCACCTGTTTCCTCATTCGCGGCGTTTCGTTATTGAGGTTGTGCTCCATTTGACGCAAAGCCTTATTCTTCTCTCTCTTCACTAATTCCTGGCCTTCTCTTATCAATTCGGCGGTCATTTCATCCGTGAGAATGAATTGTTCGAAACCCAAGACATGTAAGACTTTGGACCCGAACTGGAAGAATGTGGCCAAACAGAAGAGGCAGATGCAGAGGGGAAGGTATACACTGAAACTGTCGCCGATAAACGATATTACGTCCAAATGACCCATAATTTTAGTGAAAGCCGTTTCTTCGATCTGAACCTTATGAGTGATATGAGAGTCGAGATGAATGAGGCCTAAGAAGTTGAGACACAGCGGAGGCGCCAAACGGCACAATAGCCTAAGGATTAATGAATTGAAAAGATTTCAATTTGTACTCCAATTCTGAAACAATGTTTGCATACATTCCACAGAAGATGAGAGAGTATTCGTCCGTTTGGTGATGGGCTGCGAGATAGTAGTAATTGAATATTCGGACTTTGAATACTGTATAGTACGCGCAGATGGACAGGTAGGCGATCGATAGGATTGAGAAGGACTGCAAAGATTGTTAGATTGTATTCAGAACTCATTATAACTTATGAATTGTTGGACGACTCGAGCAATACCTCAATCAAGAAGTAGTTGTAATTACTTCGCAATCCTTTCATAATTAGTGCAAAAATGCTTAACGGAATGGATTGCAGAGAAAAAGTCATTTCAGACCAGACGACCATTAGTGAGAAGATTGTCAGAACATATCCGAGCACTCGATAGGAAGTGGAGCGTAAGACACACTTCCAGTACCACTCGATTTTTGGAGTATATATTGAATCTCTGACTATAGCCGCCAACGGAGACAAATAACGGCGCGATTCGATGCTCGGCCTAAATATACGGGTGGGGCTGACCTCGTTCTTAGCCACGTCTTCCCACTGAATGGCCTGATCTATGAGTATATCCCACTGACAGTGCGTTCTGTGGTTCGATTGCATGGTTTGAATAATGGATTTATGCATTCGGATCAAAGACTTTTCGTTCGAAGCGTTTCCCGAATAAGTGATCGATTGGTTCCTATTCTGCGCCAATCGAGTCATCATTTGGTGCCTCCAATCGGGCGGACACTTCTCGACGATTATGTCCAGATATGGCCGCATCGGGTCGTGTTCGCCGTTCAATGACTCCAAACAGGTCTGGATCTCATCCAAGACGTCCTCAAGTTTTTCATCTGATTCGCACTTCTCTGCACTCAGTTTCGCGACTTTGAAGTAGAGGTAAGAAAGGGTTCGGCCGTAATGACTGGTGTGGAAACACGAGCGCGGGATCTCTACCAACCCGTAGCCCAGCAACAGGACTAACAGGAAGAGACCCCATGTGTTGGAAGCAGTGATGCAAATGATTTTAATGCCCTCTGAGTTCAGTTGGGTTTTGACGGACACATAGATCAGGAAAACGAAGAAAATGATAGCAAAAGAGCCGTAATATATGCCGTTCTCGACGAACGCGGCCTTCAATTTGCCCCCAACTGTGAACTCGCCCGCCATTGAGTACGACTGCATCAGCGGTAGGACTATCCAAGTGAGCACTTGTGCCGTCCAATAGACTATCCGCCAGAGCATCGGAAGTACCTGATTGGGCGCATAACTCCAGGGCTCTTCGCACGGGTTCATTATTGGTGTCGGGGCTTCAGTTGTGGTCGCATTGGTTACATTAGAGTTGAGACCAAAGACAAGCGATGGCTCGTTGACTCTCATGTGAGTGTCGGTGCCATTACTTGAGCCAAAGTCCTTCAAACACTGCAAATATGTCGTCTGAAGAGCAAAACAAACGGTTATTATATTTCAATGAATTCATTACACAATTGAATGAATGATAATTACAGTCGAGATATCGAGCGGTAAAACAAATATAACCAGTAGTGAGAAGAACCAGGCGATGAAGACCGACACAGTGGTCATGACATTCTGGTTGAGCCAATTGCCATACCTGTGCAGCAGATATGTGG
This sequence comes from Eueremaeus valkanovi, assembly GCA_034693305.1. Taxonomy (NCBI): domain Eukaryota; kingdom Metazoa; phylum Arthropoda; class Arachnida; order Sarcoptiformes; family Eremaeidae; genus Eueremaeus; species Eueremaeus valkanovi. Next base: position 23,000 of record JAQIWA010000609.1, read on the forward strand.
ACAATGCGAACGTTACGATGATTTCGATGGTCAGCGGCCAGAATGCCATCGATTCCTGGGATTTGAAGCTATTATTGCAATCAGTATTTCAGTCAAACTTTTGCTTTCAATTCATTCATTGGTCAAACATATGATTCAATTGACTATTGATTCGCAAAAACTATATTTCAGTCAAACAATAAATGCATTCGTTTTGAGAATTGTTTACGAAATCAATAAAAATATTTATAAATTAATGTCATTTAAATGTATTAATAATACTAATTATTAATTTATAATAATTAAAAATATGTTATTTATCAGATAAGTGAATGACAAGTGTTTTCATACGAGAAAACTACTCATCACTGAATCGGACTCTCAATCAATGAATGAATCGATGAATGAATGATAAGATTTTTAAAAGTCTTGTCAACAAAAACAATGTATTTTAATGTTTAAATCAATTATCGCTTAATAGATGTCAGCTATGAATGAGTGAACAAAATATATTCGTATAAAATATATTATTTGATACATAAATAGACATTTCATTAGAAATCTAAATATGTTTAATAAATGTAAAAACAATTAAATTTGATTATAATTGCGAACAATTGAAAGCAAGTCTTAATACAATTGAGATTAAAATAGCCTCAAATGCATGCAAACTGTGCGCCAGTCATAGGAAGTGACATATCAGGCAAGAGATGGCATCGTTTGCAGTGCCATCGATGGCAGCTATGATCACGTGTTTCCCTCAAATGCTTTTATCCTTTCCTTTACGTGTCTCTCGTTTTTGGGTAAATTTGGTTTTGTTTTAACTATATTTACAATCGATTTAATAAATATAAATCACAACGAATTCAAAGCCAAATCAATTCAATTCAGTAATGGATTCACTGCTGACTCAGAAAAGGGTTTATTTTTCTATAAAATCGTTGAATAAATTGAAAATCAGTTGAACTGTTGGTTAACTGCAAACGGCGTGGCTTTCAATGCAATCCATTGTAACAACAGTTGTATAGAAATGAATGCAAACATAAATATAGTTTTGATTTGATTTCGCTTTGAATTCAATTGATTTCTGTTTATATTTATTAATATTTATAATAATTGTCTGAATGTCTGTCCGCACAGTTAGTATGTATTCATCGAACGCCAAAATACTGAAGCCTTTGGGCGAAAAAGTGGATGAATTCGAGTCATCCATATCTCAGGTCTGACACAAATACTCTCTTCTAATCGATTGTCTCTAACGGTTCCCTTCGATGGCAGGCATTGCTCGACCTCGAGATGAACAGTGATCTTAAGTCACAACTACGAGAACTGCATATAACGGGAGCTAAAGAAGTGGATGTATTGGGAAAGAAGGCGATCATAATCTTCGTTCCGGTGCCACAACTGAAGGCTTTCCAGAAACTGCAGACAAGAGTTGTTCGCGAATTGGAGAAGAAGTTCAGCGGAAAACACGTGGTTTTCATCGCAAAGCGAACTATTCTTCCGAAACCCACGCGAAAAATGAAGTCCAAGAATAAGCAGAAGAGACCCCGAAGGTAGGCATCGGTGGCTATGCATGCGATCCCATTCCGATCAGTTGACTCTGAAGTCAACTCTAATGATAATGATTTGATTGACTAACAAATGTCTGACTCTTTCAGCCGCACATTGACTGCTGTTCACGACTCAGTACTGGAAGACCTCGTATTCCCGGCTGAGATCGTCGGCAAAAGAACTCGCATTCGTTTGGACGGTTCGCGACTCATAAAAGTCCATTTGGATAAGACATCCCAAACCACTATTGAACACAAAACCGAAACCTTTGCCGCAGTCTATAAACGGTTGACCGGAAAGGAAGTGACGTTTGAATTCCCGGAACCGCTATTTTGAAAGACTATGTATTCAAACAATTGTTTCTAAAAACGAATAAATATTAAACAAAAAAATGTTTCGAATTATTTGTGTTTTTATTTGAATTAAATAATAATAAAAGACAAAATTATAGACAGATTTTGAACTACAGTTTGAAAAGAGTTTTCGATTAAATATAAGGGTTTTATCATAAGTGGGTTAAGATTGTAGGGCACCCGGCTCCTTTTTGATTGCTCAAATCATTAAGATTTGAACTGAGCCGGGCACAGCTCTTGACTGATTCAACAATTAAAAAGCAGAACAAACTAAACAACAGTTTTGGGAACAACTGATTGATTGGCTAACAGTCGAGAAAGTTCGCGGCCATCAGTAGCTCCAGTGCTATCTCCGGTGCGATCGGGAATTCCGGTATTTCGGTCGAACTGTTAGTATATCGGACTTTGTATGTGAAGTATTGGCAGACCTTCTGCAAGACATGGGAAGGGATTTCCCTGAAGTGCACTTCGTTTGTCTCGTTTTCGGCGAATTGGCCTAAAAATGGATTAAATGTCAGAACTGTTTGGGTTCGCCATTGGATGGCATACCGGGTCCGGAGAGCATAGCCTTAATGGTGCCGGAGGTGAGCGCGTGTTCTCTCTTAATAATGAATTCGTGTAAATCGGATGAAATGAGTTTCACATACATAGCGTCCGGACCCTCACAGCCCCCATAGCCGGCCCTCTCTTCGTCTCTGCACTCATTGCCCGAATCAGACATCTTTGAGAGCAAACAAAGCATTCATTTATCGATTAAATGGTTTATTGAATATTGTATTGGATTTGAGTTAAGATGTGATCAACTGATCCGTCATTTGCGACGATATATACGAACCGATCGAAAGACAAAGCGATTATCAAAGGATGAGATGACAGACAAAAACAGATTTCAGTCAACAGTTGAGCAGTGAATGAGCACTCATTCGACACATATTTACAGTCAATTCAATCAATAGTCGCATAAATCGAGGGATATTTGTGTTGACTTCCCATAGAAACTGAGTGTCTGTTCGCATACAAAGAAGTTATGCTATAATAGTGGTTGTCATAGAGAAGGTGTGAAGACTCGTCGGTGTTGTGACCATACCATACGAGCATTCGAGTAACAAATGCATAGAAATGTTAGGGGGAACCGTGTCGTGTGCATAAGCACAGCTCACTCATTTTGAGAGTTTCAACAAAATTGTAGAATAATCAAAGGCATCAGATGTAAACAAATATTTTTGAAAATATACAACAAAAAAGGGGATAATTTTTTCAAGTCAACAACATTAATCAAACATTTTAGAATAGAGTAAAAGTTTTAGTTTAAATAGAAAATTTAAGTTTAAATTAACAATTTAAAGATAAAAATCAACGGTTCAAACAGAAATATGATTTTAATGATTATTTTTGTAAACTATCAAGCTTGTGCTAAACATATTTAGATCAAAGTCATTATATATTTTCAAGAATACTTAGTTTCGAAAAAGATTCAATAAATTTTCATGATATATTTTTAATGAAATGGAAAGCTATAGTCAAAATAAAATTAAATTGATCAGTGATTTTTCCAAATTTGACAGAGTGGTTATTTCTCGTGATAGGCTGTTTTTAAAAATAAATATATTCCGAAGAAGTTATTTGGTGCAAAGCTGAAAATCATTTCATATTTTCTATGAAACTTTTTATCAAATTCATAATTAACCAAAGTTTATAACAGCATATATGGGTATAATTTCGACTGTCTACATGTTATATCTATTTTTTCAATATTATTCTGTAATATTATTCTTAGTGCACGGATTTATATTTAACAATACTAGTCTCTAGAGCCGTTCCAACAATGAAAAAGTCAGTTTTCAATTGTTTCTCACAAAATATTTCAGAAAATATGTGAAACTGAAATTGAAATCCATTGAAATATTTCGTGAGAAACAATAGAAAACTTACCTTTTCATTGTTGGAATCGCTCTCGAGACTAGTATTGTTATCAATAAATATAAAACTGGGCACTACTAATTATATAAGATTTTCCAAGAGGTAGTGCTATTGTGGAAATGTATTTTTCAATACTAAATCACATCCATTCCAGAATACGCTACAAAGTTATGTCAATCTCCTAGATTCTCTATTAATGATACTATTAACCAAAAAAACAATACACATGCGATGATCGAGATTATTCTTTTTTAGTAAGTTGTTTTGTTAGAATGATTTTTCTATATTTTAACTTATTTGCGTTTTTTATATTAATAATATTAGAAATATTGTTCTCTTATAGTTTTTGATTTTAAAACTATTGTAAATTTGACAATATTTGATATCTTTATTTATTTTTACCATATTCAAATGAAATTTAAAATTTTACATTAAAACCGTACTTTTTATTATCAGTGATGCTCCTCGAGTGCTCACAGCCTGTGCCTCTGACTCTAAATGAATAGAAACACTATTCGTTTCCATAGAGATATCAAAACTTTTCCCGCGATTTATATTTTTTGTTTTGAAATATTTTTATTTCACTTTAAACTATTTACTGAAATTACAAAAAAAATAATAATATTTGATATTCAATGAGTTCAATGAATAGAAGAATAAATTGATTGAAAAATTGAGCGAAAAATCAAGTCATAAATAAAAATTATTTCAATATTAATAAAAATTTAAAAATTAATTAAATGCTAAAAATAAACTTTCTTATTGAGAAAACATGTACAATTGAGCATGGAAGATTAACAAAAAGTCATTATAAGTCTTATATTAAAACTCGTGGTCGGATTAATAGTCTGGTACAAATATTTTAGGGATTGCCAAGATCGATTAACATAACTACTATGACATAAACATAAATCTCAAGATTTGATCCAATCCTTAGCTTTCACCTAAATGTTCACTCTATTGGCCGGGGATGACAGCTGCACATGAAATAATTGTGACGGGACTGACATTTAGAGGTAGAATTCAGTTGAAGTGATTTGACAATAGAGTCAGAATAGTTTTGGCGGTTATAGTGAACACAAAGACTGTTTGGCTGTAAATGTGTGACCAGTTTTGAAAATATTATTAAAATGAGTTCAATCAGTGATAGAGTGAATGAATTGAAGAATAAATTAATGAAATTAAAGGAATTGAAAAAATTGAGTAAAAGTTTAGACAAAATTAAGTGTAT